>JASGCC010002349.1:0-28949 GCA_030067915.1 Hydractinia echinata
ATAATTTATGCACAAAAGGTTCCCGGATTTTGTTGTATAAATTACTTATAAGCGAATTATGATGACAGAAGAAAAAAATAATTGAATAATTATATATAATTACAAATAATTTCATAACGACGTTATTATAAAAAAAAATCCGGGAACCTTTTGGAATTTAATTTATGCTGAATGTAATGGTGCAAAAAGAGAAGTTTGCGACCACGTGTTCGGAAAAAGAAGCCATTTTAAAACGTACAGTGAAAAAAAATAGTGTGTGTTTATTTAAATATACTTTCTTTTTGGAAAATCAACGTCTCACGAAAATAACACCATCAAATCAGTCTCTCATCAAGCATTCAGAAACAAAAAAAAATAAGAAAAAATATAAAAGTATTGATAAATTAGAAGGGTTTTTCTGAGACTACTCATCAAGTGATATTTTCCTTTACAGTAACCTTAACTCGAGACTATGGTAACATTCACCTGCCCATATTGAATCTCCACAGAGGGTAATCGAACCCCATTCTCCCACACAAAGTGTGAGAGTTGTAACCACTAAACTACAGCACCACAAAGGAATGACCTAATAAGAGGCTGTTGACAAAAACTTTCCCCATGGATGCTTCTCATTTTTCTTTTAAGCCTAATCCCACCACCTCCTCTTTTAAGAAAAACGTTATGCATTGACAAATGGTTTTAGCCTAAACTTAAAACACTGAATCTATATGGGGTGCTTTTCCATACCTATGTTACAGCGCTTCAAACGACGACCAGTCAGCAATCACTGACAGGTGAAATTTGACATTTGACTGTCTGGATACAAAAAGGAATGTTCAAGTTGACCAGCAACTAATAGTACATTTCATAAGCAAAAAGACGCTCCTGAAATTCACGCAACGAGGAAATCGCATTGTTTATCTATTACAAAACAATACTACAAAGCATAAATTGTATAACTACCAAAACTTTGGGTGAATGAAAAATCAATATTCACAACAGTATAACTTCCAATAAATACAAACAAGGGTAAAAAACTACACAGAACTAAACAAACTACACAACAAATATTCACATTCACAAACACAAACGTATACAGACACTAACAAATACTTTACGTAAAATCACAGCCTGAGGATTAAACACATACCTGCCCAAAATACCTCCCGTGAAAACGCGCACAAGACACTAAACAACCACCAACCCGGGGAGAACGACAATTACTATATATACAGCGACTACTAACATGACTTGTACACAGACAAACGCACACAGACAAATGTACACAAACGATACTATAGAGGATTACAGACACTGAATTACGAACACAATACTACTGAACAACGTAGCCTATGGCAAAGCACCCATACATAGAAACACATGAATATAAACATATACAAATACAAACAAATAACAAATCAACGAAAAAAATTACAAATAAACACTTAACTAAACGATGTTAATACAACCGCCAATATCAGTAGAAGTGTTTATGCCCACACGCGCGCGCTGAAAAACTGACATGCATATGCAACATTTCTGTATATGAGTTTGGTTTAGTATAAAAAACAATGCGGTACTAATGTGTTCACAAAGCTTTAAAACAAAATGTGATTTAAAAACATATCTAGATATCTTAAAATAAAGAAAAACATTTATATAATGTAACTGAAATGTGGTATTAAAAATGCTAGGCTAAAAACAGTCTAACGTTTCTGTATCTCAGGAACCTTACATACTTGAGAGCTACAATTTTGTACACTTTCAAGAATCATACCTTACATGCAAAAAATCAGCTAAATCTGTAATGGTTGAAACATTTGATAGCAAGTAAAGCAAAATTGATTGGCACCATTTATCATTTTTCCACATCGATGGAAATATTCAAGAACTTATTTTTTAACTTTTTAGCTCTGTCAGAGATTATGAAACAAGTATACTTCTAGAAATGTCCTAAGTGTTGGAGGTTTTCTGAATGCAGCATAAGGGTGCTGATAAGCTGCATATGACCGCATAAAAAAGAGAAAATCCTGCACTAGCTCAAATTTGGATCCCGAATATATAGATGGATGGCGAAGCGTGATGTTGTAACCTAATTTTATAGGGGCCAACACCAAATCTTGGTAGAAATGTAAAAGAAAAGAAAAAGAAAATGTTAATATTTCAAAAAAAGTCATAAGAAATACAAATATACGTGCATGTATATAACACAAGAAATAATTTAACTTGTGTAACGTTGTCGTTTACAGTTGCCATTTGAAAAAGCCCAAAACAAAAGGCCGAAAGTGACAGAAAAAGATATTCTTGTAATTTAAATTTACCCACAAGCAGTAAACCTGAGTTTAATGGTATTAAGGGATCGTTTCAATATAAAACCAGAAACAAAAGAATTAAACAAAGTTTTTTTGAAATACGAAAAGAAATGATACGAACTTTAAACTAAGTAAATTGCTATACGAACTTAAAACGAACTTCAAAAGTACCGGCGTAGTTGCGCATAATTATTTCAATACGAAACCAGAAATAAACAAGAAGCCCTGCGGCTTAAAGATTTCCGCCATTAGCAATAATTTGAAAAAGTACTGAACTTTGAAGAGGACTGAGTAATATGGGGGAACAAAATCATTGAATATTCTAAAATTTTAAAATTCAATTTTAGATTATTATTGTAACTGTAAATCATAGCTAACTTAACTTACATAAACTTCATTTCTCTATAAGAACAATTTTAAAAGAAAAATAATAAACCTGAAAATTGATGAACAATAAAAACAAAATAAGAACAACGGCAAGGCTGAAAATTTATCTATTTTCTCTTTTTCTCTGAAAAACAGCTTGGAAAATATCTTTAAAGGTGGCAGCAAATTTTTTTTACATAATCAGTTACGAAAGATTATTTTCAGACTACATATTCCTATTTTTTCTTTTATAACATAGTTGTCACTATTTTATAGCTATAATACATTATCTTTCACCAAAAATATTCAGCCTCAACAATTCCTCTTTAAGTTAAAATTCATCAATAATTAATTAGTTCTGATGAATATAGCTTTAGTCTACGTGCTTGCGAAATTGTACAGAAGGAAATGACGTAATTATGCTAAACTGCACGAGCTTTAACTTTCGATAGCATATATAAGTATTGTTCATTGGATAATAAAACAATTTGTTGCACTGTTAGGATTCTTATTGGCTTAAAAATCATTTTAGCCTCGTTCTCAGAAAAAAATCTGTCAAAACGAGGATTTAGGCTTTAGCCTGGATAAGTTTCAGGCATCCAGCCTAGCTGCGCTGTCTCTATCTATCTCTCTATCTCTCTATCTATCTCCTCAGGCGATTTTAAAGATTCCGCCTTTGCTGGCGGAAATCAAAGAAGTAAAATATACGAGGTTGACTTCTTTGAAAAGACTAGCAAAATTGCGTATTCATAGGTGTAATCTACACAATTCACGGAGAACTTTTTGCTTCTACGATGCCCTTTTCAATTTGTAACCGATCTACGGCGATTTTTTCGCTTTATATGATCCCGTTTTCATGATTTTTAAACAATCTACGGCGATCTTTTCGTTTTCTACGATCCTGTTTTCATGATTTTTAAACGATCTACGGCGATCTCTTAGCTTCTACGATGCCATTTTCATGATTTTTAAACGATTTACGCCGATCTTTTTGCTTTATACGATCCCGTTTTCATGATTTTTAAACGATCTACGGCGATCTTTTCGCTTTCTACAATCCGGTTTTCATGATTTTTAAACGATCTACGGCGATCTTTTGGTTTTCCATGATCCCGTTTTCATGATTTTAAAACGATCTACAGCGATCTTTTTTTCGTTTTCTACGATCAAGTTTTCATGATTTTTAAACGATCTACAATTAAAATAAACGAAGTTCGTATAACGAAACGAAGTTTATAATTGTTGAAAAAATTTCAATATAAAGACTATGGATAATAGTCCAATTATAGCTAATACGAACTTCTTTGAAATGATACGAACTACATACAAACTTTATTTTGAATGATACGAACTTTATACAAACTTGTAATTTTGATGATACGAAAAAGTTTGTATTAAAAATAAAATGATACGAAAGATTAAATAAATCAATACAAAGTTTTTTATACGAATTATACGAACTACGTACGAACATTTTGAGACGATCCCTAACAACAACAACCAAAAAAAGAACAAGTTACTATTAACCAGGGTAACAAGTTAATGCTTGATAATGATTTACAATCGTTTGATAGTAACAGTGTCTCTGTGCGATTTTATATGTTTATGTAAAAGCTAACTACTAGTATAGCTTTATTTTTGTGTTGCATGAAGTAGAGGTAGTACTACTAGTGTATCAAAAAAAATTCAATGAACACTGCACCATCACAAAGCAAGGACTGAATGGCTTTTTTTCCAAAAAGACGAGGCTGCATAAAAAAAACTAATTGGGGACAAATACTGAGCTGCTGCTTCATATGGTTGTGTATAGACAAATCTGTAATTCTATATTATAATTTTAGGTAACCTACAAAATTGTTATCACAGTGCATATCATTGGAATATACAAACAACTGCTGGGACTGGAACAATCTGTGGTATGTTTGCATTTTATATAATTCTCCCATGCTGCAAAAGTAGTGTATCAATTTTATTTGGTGAATGTAGTCCAAGAAAAGACGAACAAAATTGTTAATTGCCAATTTTCCGTTTTTAAGTTTGCATCAGCAAAATTTGACTAAGTAAATTTTTTTGCAAGAATTAACTTTAGCGATAGGCATAGGTATTGATTATATTATGTTAAAAGAGGTCTTAAAATAGTGTGTAAAGTTACAATAGAGTTATTAACTATAAAAAACACATAATTTTAATCGATTCAAAGAATTGGTTAATAATTATTACACAAAACCTTAAACAATTAGAAGGAGTGAAATTCGAATAAATAAAACTTGGCAAATAGTCTATCTATATAATAATACAGAGAGTATGTGTGTCTGTGACAGGATACAATTTTATTACATACTTGTTTTGTGTAGTTAAAATGTTTTATATTTTCCTTTTAGTATTATAAAGAGCAATTTTACTATCCGGAAGAAAAAAGAATTTTAATAGAAATACAGATCAAAGATACTATAAACGAAATGAATTCATATAAAGTACGTCTGTTTGTAGTGTTCTCTTATGCTGTAATATATTTATTGCATTTTCTAAGTCTAAGTCAGGCTCATCTTTTTACCATGATTGGTACGAATGTCATCAGGGTATGACAATGACGATATGACTGAATATTCTTGTGCATTACACTCGTTAGGTCTTCACATCAATATCAAAATAATTTAGGGTTCACATTACTTTTCAAATATAGTTTCACCTATTTCAGTGAAGTCAGGTGTATTAGCATGATTAGGGTTTGATGAGCATAGCATGCATATTCCAACTCAAGTTTTTATTTTGTTTGAATTTTTAAATGAATTTGAGTCATATTTGAAAGTCTCAGAGAAAATTCAATGAAAAAAAAACATTCCTTTTGTTAATTTTATTGTGAGAGAATTGTTAATGTTTAAATTAAATTGTGAGAAAATTTGAATTACATTTATGTTTATATGACTTCATTTAGACAAATAACGCTGTTTTTAAACGAACAAGTTATTAAACCATTTTTTTATTTATCTTAGAGAGAAAGAAATTTATCTATGTCTCCGCATGGAGGAATTAATCTGTTGTCTTCATCCCCCAGGCAACAGAATGGAAAGCTAAATGGCCGCCAAAGGGCAACCTCATCCCCAACCCCCCCAAATGGAAAAACATATTCAAAAAAGGAAAAGGGTGTAATTGAAAAGCTATTGAACTCTTATGGCTTTGTGGAATGTGCGTCTACAGGTGGACGTGTGTTTTTCCACTACAGTGAATATGATGGAGATCCAAACAATCTGTTGGTTGGAGGTAAGTGAACAATATGTATATCATTGTACTCATTAGTGTTTGTTTTTTCCTAATAATTGCATAATGGTCAAAGTTTTCAAGAGATGGCACACGTACATAAAATAAATTAGGTTTCCTATTTTTAGCATATGCCAAATTTCAAACTTGTGAGCAGTTGACCCATTGAGTACACATCAAAGCATAAATGCAGTCCTCGATGTTTAACATGTGCCCAAAAATTCCTTTTTTTCAAAGAGATCTCCTAAAACAAAAATAACTAAAATTCCCTCTAATTTTTTAAAAATTTTAAATGAATAATGCATTTCTCCTGAAATCCTTCTCTTATTTGCTATTGTGTTTTAAATTAAATTAAATCTACTATGCCCTAGTCATTGTCATCTAATAATATGCTAACAGTCTGTGACTTTGGCAAAATGTATGTCTCATTTGTTTAAAAAAACATAGTTGTTTCTTTTTTGTATTCAAGAACCTTATATGCTTTGCAATTAAGTTGGAGCCAAAAAATTGGTAATGGATGGGAAAGATTAACATTTTCTTCTGCAAGAAGGGCCTGTCTGAGACCAAAATTTCCTAACGCTGGGTAATGGCACCCGTTCAAGTAACAACGGATTGTTTTCCCTTTAAAAACCTGTAAACCAATATCTCCTTAACATCCTCCTCTAAATTTATTTTGATCTGCTACATGTAAAGGCATTTTTTATGGATTGTTAATTCCTTAAATCATATATATAATTTCTTTGTTCAAATTCCAGACTGCCTGGAGTTTTCACTGACTAACGATCCGCGAAATAATAAGCTGTTAGCAATCAAGCTGTCCAAGCTGCCATCAGGATCAGTAGTTGTTGAATCAGTATCAGAGGAGGAGTGTGTTGGTAGAGTTGAAGTAGAACCACGTTTAACAAGAAATGGAGAGCACCCAGATCCATCTACTCTTGGTCGCGTGAGTTATGATAAGAATGGGGTATGTTCAAGCAATTAGATTTCATTTTTTAGTATGAGGCATGCATAATTTTATTATTATGTTTTTCTTTACAGGAATTCTTCTTCCTTCCCTTTACCATCCATGATATTGAAAAGGGAGAGCAGATTCGTAAAGGTGACAACGTATTATTTTATGTTGCAACAAATAAACGAACTGGCTCCCTAAAAGCAAGACGCATCAAGTACATTGCAGATGCTTCGAAAAAAACAAAGATGGTGCAAGGAATAATCAGTTCATTAAAGGAATCATTTGGGTTTATCGAACGAGCAGATGTAGTTGCTGAAATTTTCTTTCATTACAGTGAGTTTAATGGTGACATAAACGAGGTGATGATTGGAGATGATGTTGAATTTCACCTTCAAGATCGTCAGGTTAGTAGTTTTTTTATCAACAGGACTCAATTCAATTTTAGAGTATTAGGAATTAAGAATTTTTTTTTCCACTTGCATTTTTGTGAGATGTAAATTGAATGCTTACATCAGCTTTTTCATTGTTCAGTGCAATCATGTCATCGCAGACATCACACACTAGTTGAGATTTGCTACATTTTTTCTGAAATTGTTTCCCAAAGACTAGAACAAACAGAAATGTATCTAAAACATACAGTTCACCATAGTGTAAATTGCTGTAGGCCACTTGTTTTGTTGGTAAATAAATTAAATTGATGATGTTAGCAAGCTTTTTTATATGAACAGGAGGTAGGTTTCCTCACCAAAAAAGAATGGTAAAAAAACAGGTGTATTCTACTTTATTGACTTTGTCAGGAGAGCATTTAACTGTAAAATCATATTTTTCTAAATAAGCATACCAAGGCGAACCTCTACAAGTGGAGCATTGTTAAGCATTTACCTGGGCCTGTTTTTATATCGTCATAAATAACATGTTTCTCATGTGTTGTAGGGCAAGGAGATTGCTGTAAAAGTTAAAAAGCTGCCTGCTGGTACAGTCGTCTTTGAAGATATTTCCCAAAACAGACACCGAGGTCATGTTATTAAAGCTATCAACACAAGAGCGCTTAATAACTCAGTGGACGGACATTTGACAGGTATGATTGAATATCAAGGAAAGACTGATACACATGAAGTTTTGTTCGGCGATCGTGATACTGAAGACGACATCATACTGCAGAAAGGTGACGTTGTGGAGTTCAATGTTTCTACAGGTATTTTTTTATGTTAACTAGTTGAACCATAGACTGGACCTTTTAGGGGTTCATCAAGGATGAACAGAAGAGAATTCATTTTATACTTTGTTTTAGGAATGAAAATTAACATGGGAGCCATGTAGAAATCTTTTATATTAATTCCCTTGCGTGAGTAAAATTGTGAGTCCACGACACGGAAATCACAGGTCACTTTCCTATGACGTGGCTGTACGCTAAAATTTAACTAAAAAAGTTAGGGATGTACTTCATAGAAATCGCACATAAGGTGTAAATATATAACCCGCAGCTAATAACGATATAAATATATATACCCTTTTGCCAAAAAAATCTATATGAGCATATAATATATAGGTATCGCTAAATATAAAACGGTAGTAGATATCCACAAAGCATGCGGACTGTTAAATGAAGTTCCTAGCATAAAACGGAAATTATGTTTACGAAAAAGATGGCTGTTCTTTTTGACTATTCTCTACTCTTTCCTTCAAAATAAATCTTTAAAAAAACATTTGAAGAAGAGCATGGTTTTATAAATTAATCATAGCAAGGTTTCTGTAAGGTTTGTTTATGTTTTTTTTCAGTTTTAATGATATTATTGATGCGAGACATGTTTGTTAGCTAGCATCATAAAAAGCCAACAACAACAAGCTAGCTAGCTAGGAATTTATATATGTAGCCATGTTCTTTATACCTAGCTAAGTCTCCAGTTCATATTTAAGTGACCAGCTATTAGCTGCTGTAGCTAGCTAATGTTAGCTTTAAACTAAAGATTCCCAGTATACCTAGCTAACATGTGAATTTAATGTTGCTTTTACATGTAGCTAGGTACTGTAGTTTATCTTTTAGTGGTCTTTGCTATGAATATGGCTGTAACTTATTTGACTTGACCTTTTAAGCCTAAATAAGAAGATAAAAGAAGCTACAACACCTTTTAAGAAAGTATTTATAATATTTAAGGATAGTTTAAGGACTCTTTTTTATGCAAATATATAATGTATTTTTCACATTTTGTGTAACTAAACTTACATCGGTTGCATGTAATATGACAAAAGGATTTTTATTTAACATGTAGTATTTCTGATGTTCTAGATGTTCTTACTCAAATGTTTTTGTTTATGACATTTCGTGTTATTTAAGAAAACTTTAAACCTTTTCGAACTGCATGCTAACACCGAATTTTTTAATTCTTAATTGATAGAGGTTTTTGACATTATGGGGGAAATTTACGAGCTTTTTCACATTTTTTGATTTTGTTGCAGTATTTACATGGGTTTTTGATTATTTATTTATTTATCTTTTGGCGGGAGGCGGGGGAAGGATTTACATGGTTTTTTACATTTATGGTAAAAAATGTACAGGGAAGGCTGGGGTGACTTTTCATTTTTACACGGTATATATAATATATACAAACTGTTTTGCTCAAGGATCATGCAATATACCGAAAGAACTAATTTTTGTAGAATTTAACTTGCAAACCTTTCATGTTTTTATATTAAAATAAGAAATTCAAATATATATATATATATACAAAAAGTGAAATTCCCACAAAACCCATCAAACGTTAACAACCCTGAAAATTTTAAACATTTTCCTGATTCTTTTTTTGGTTTGCGAAATTCTTTTCCTGCAAAAATTTCTGAAAATAAAGTTCAGAAATTACTTATTTTTAAAATGTAAATTTAATTTGTTTCAAATTGTGGTTTTGACATTTTCATGTAAGAGTTTGTGAGCAAAGACATAAATCAGTATGCCAAAAGAACTGACTTTTCTTAATTTAGAATTACTAAACACAACCATTTTTTTACATTTACTGTAAACTTTTGTGCGTATGGCTATATTTAATACACCAAAAGAGCTACTTTGTTGATTTCGATTTTATACTCTTTGTAAGCTATTTTTTTCTTCTTTTTGACATTTTGAATTAACTTATTGTTGTAGAAGGCATATAATATACAATATATGCATGTAAAAAAATGGAATTTTGCAAATTTCTGTTTTACCACTCAATTTTTACATTTTATATAAATTATGTGGGACAGAATGGTATGAAAAAGACCAAAATAACAATGGCATGACATATACTGATAGAACTGATTTTTGTTGTGTTAGATGTTATATCTGAACCTTTTTGACATTTTATGTTAATTTTGCGAGGAAGGACCATATATACACACAAGAAGAATTCGATTTTACACCTTGCAAGCTGTGTTTTTCTATATTTTGTATAAATTCTTACCGGGAAGGACTCTCTGCAATATACCGAAATGACTGATCCTTCTCGATTTAAATTTGATGTGTTCCAAATCGTAGTTTTTTGAAATTTTGTGTAAGATTTAATGGGTAAGAACAAGATGCAAAATGTCAAAAAAACTGATTTTTGTTGAACCAGAAGCACTCCCTACAACCATTCTTTTTTTTACAGTTTGTGAAGCTTTTGTGGAGAAAGAGTGTATGCAGTATCATCGAAATAACTGATTTTTGTTGCAAACTTTTTCAAACTTTGATTTTGTTATTAACCTCTAATCTTTTACATTTTGATCAAACTTTTTTGGTCCAAAATAAGAGACTTTAGTATTATTTAGAATTTGTATTTTGTGTTGCAAATTTGGTGCAAAAATTGACATAAAATGAACTGTTAGATTGATTGTTGTTGTTTAACCATGACTCATTATAACTGAAACTTTTTTTTTGCAATTCTTATTTGACTAATTAGCCAAAAATATTTTATGTAAACATTTGTGACCGAATACTATGTGAGATTTGAAATTTTGTGTAAGACTTTATTGTTGGTAAAACAGCATGCAAGTTGCTAAAGACTGATTTTTATTAAGTTCCGGTTTACAAACTGTTTTTTTGACATATTGTCTAAAGTTTAGTGAGGAAGGACTGTATGCAATATATCAAAAAACGTTTTGTTGCATTATAATTTATCCTTGCAATCCATTTTTTTACACCTTAGATAAAAAATTCTGCCAGAGTCACAATTTATTGTTTATTTTTTACATTTTGTGTCAACCTTTGGCAGGGTTTGCAATAAACTAACTGATTTTAAGATATATATACATTGAGAGAGATTTGTGTTTGACATTGATCAGCGATTTTTGTATGTGACATTTTGAGTGCTTTAAATTTTATGGGTGAGATGTATTTTGAAATGCTTTGGTAAACTTCTATCCGAATAATTTTCGCATTTGTCAGAAAGTCAGAGCAAGTAATTTTAGTAGATTTAGATTTTAAATGTCACATATATACTGCAGTTGTTGGACACCTTCATTTTTTTGGGCATTTATATAATAATGCAGATTGTAAGATTCGCACTGCTGTATTGTTTGTTTTTTGATGGACGTATATCTGTTACATGAATTAAATGAGAAATACAGTGGATTCTTCCACGGGAAACAGCTAGTAAAATATTATTTACATCAGAATCAATCACAGAAAAAAATGAAAATTTTTATTTTTAGTCCAGTGTGACCATATATAAGTATATATAGATATATTTTTAGGTATATACAAAATTTAACCAAATTTTAACTCTGAACCCTCATTATTCAAAAGTTATTTACAATCTGGAAAGACGACTCCCATAGCAACCACCCCTTGTCCGAATAGAGTTAATATTAAATTTTCCAGGTGCAAGGTTTGACAATTTTATGTCCTATAAGTATTGTTTCCTTTAGATTTAGCTTAGGATGTTAACAATTTAGCAACCTCGAGATTTTTCCCTGTCTGCATGGTTTTTAAATCAGAAAAATCAAATTGAGTTTAAAACCTAGAAAAAATCTCTTTTGTAGCACTTGTTGGTAGGACAATTTAGGTGAACTTAAACATGCGAAACTGTTGATAATTTTCAGCTGATTGTCTGCCTGATAAAAATGTGACTCATCCCTAAATTTTACCAAGAAAGTACTTGAAACGTTAAATTGTGGATGTTAGAAGTCTGAAAATGTCAGGGCTTTTAAAATATTGTAAAAACTATCATCTTTTACGATCTCCAGATTCCAGTCACTGTGTTAATTACAGACCTGGATGTCCCATGAAAACTTTTCTTAACTCCAATGCAATTTTGAATGGGGTGTTAAGCGTATCTTCAACAAATAAAATTGGGAAATCTGTATAAATAATTGGGGTATGCACAAATTTATTTCTGAGAAATCTGATTTTATCTTTCCAGATCGTAGGGATAAACTCCAACGTGCAGTGAACATAAAACTGATATCAGTGTGTGTAAAGAATGGACAAACACGTGACTATGGCGTTGTAAGCAGTTTGAAGGATGGCTTTGGTTTCATTAAATGCACGGACCAAGACCTGAGCATATTCTTTCATTTCAGTGAAGTTTTAGAACAGGTATGTTTGGACATTTTGATAATTAGGGATTAGAGTAAGTTTGTTTGTTTGTTTGTTTTGCTTTATTGTTTTGTTTTGCGTAGAACTATGAGTGGTATCCTACTAGTGTCTATACTTGAAGTAGTTATATTTGATTTTTTAGTCTCACATCATAAACAATGGTGACGAAGTTGAATTCACCATAGAAAATGTAGGTGACCTATTCTCTTAGCCTCACTTTAGATTCATCTTAGCCTCATCCTCAAAGGAGATTTATAGTAGTAACGGTGAAAAGTTTCGCTTTTGTACATGCTCAGAGTTCTTCCTGTTTGATTTAGATATGTTTTAACTTGTTTTTTAAAATTAAGACTCTCTGTTTCTTCAATATTTTCCTACTTCTGGTGTGTTTCGTGTGTAGGATCCGATATCAAGGCGCCAACATGCCACTCGTATTCGATTCCTTCCCAAGGGAAGTGTTACTTTCGAAACGGTTTCCACTAAGAGACATGTAGGAGTTATTGAGCAAGTCGCACCTGAAAGAAACTTAAAGAGTCCAAGTAAACATAACAAGTAAGATACTTTCGGTCTTTCACTTGTCTTTTTGTTATTGTGCCGTTCAGAGCTTTTGAAAATTTGGTCCTCTATGCTTGTCGCCACAACCGTCCGTTACAAAGAAAAAATAAGTATTTCACTAACTATGTGTTCCTCTTTTTAGGGAACAGGATTTCGGTGTTGTTAAGTGTTTCTTGGATGGTAAAGAAACAGATATCTACTATCGCATTCGGGACTGCAGACCACGTGAAGTGCCACGCTATCGTGATAAAGTTGAGTTTGTGTTGGTTACAAAGAAAGCCAACCAGCAGCAACTGGCGCGCGACATCTCTGTGCTTGAACGCAACGAACGCAAATACCAGCGGGGATATATCTGCGCGTTGAAGGACTCTTACGGTTTTATCGAAGTTGAAACCCATGAGAGAGAGGTGTTCTTTCACTACAGCGAATTTGACGGCGATTCCAATCAATTGGAGCTCGGTGATGAAGTGCAGTTTGTGGAAACGAAAAAGACAGAAAAACGGAGCGCTGAAAACGTAACTAAAATAATGTCTTCCACGCTAACAGATGAAATCCTACCTAAAGTTTACGACGGTGTGATTGTAAGACCAATGAGAGTAGTTGATCCTGAGGTAAACCTATACGTAATCATTTCGCGATTTTTTAAGGCATTTTTCTGTAGTAACTTTGGTTGGATGGTCACCCCTTTTACATGTGTGTTATATTGATAGGATATTGATTTGTAGCTGCGTAACAACATAGTGGTTTCCAATAATACAACGTATCGTAACATATTACATTTGGCTGCAATGATTGGTTCAAAAGATAATTATTCTTAATATTTTTTGGATTAAATTGTTGGTACACGTACTACGAGAGAAAGTTGAATTCAACCCTATTTTTTCACCTATCGACCAGAAGGTCAACCTTGTCTAATCACGTTAACTGATTTCAGTTCACTTTGCTTGACACGCTTCAGATATATTTCTTAGTAAAGAAAGTTTTATTCAATTTATTTAAACGCATCTCTTTCTAAAATGACTTTTAGCAAGACGAGTATGAAGGTTTGGTGCAAGTTCTAACTAACAGTAACAACAGTACCACGCCCAAACCTGATGGTGGTGACGAGAAAACCCCGCAGAGTGAAGAACCCGTCTATCCTTTCAGTATATCCAGTTTAATCGAGAAGAAAGAAGCGCTGCAGACTGGTAACAAGGTTGGTTAGAGCGTTACGAATTCGTCTCTGTCATTTTACCGTGGCCTTGGGTTAACTCCAAAAGCGACTTCTACCGACGTCGCAAAATTTTAACGACGTACTAAACGTTATTCCTAAATTTGGCGACGTTCTAAAGGTATAATGTCCTACCTTCACCAGTAAAATTTCAGCCATTCGCCAAATCAAATCCACTTCAAAAATTCATTTAAAAATTCAAAGTAACTTCGATCAAGTGGATTTTGAGAGAAATTCTTTCGATTTTAACTAGTATAATTTTAAAATGTTTTTGGTGACATGTCGGAGAAACTTTTATCGTGGCTCCCTTTAAAAATACCATCTAGAAATAGTGTAATATGGCCGGTGGTAACAATCAATGCAGACGTTTTTACTTGTCCAAATTATTACCAGCTTCTCCATTTCAGGTGACGTTCCAGCTGTGTATCGATCGTGTAACGCGTAAGAAACGAGCTGCTAGTTTATCGTGTAAACGAAACGTCATTCGCGGGAAGGTGGAATCAATCAAAGGCCAGGTACCATTTTAAAGTGATAAACTTAATCCGAAATGCTGGAAACCTGCAGTATTCATTGCTGTTTTTTCCACAGGCTACATTGTGTCCAATATAAACAATATATCTGGCATTATTCTAATTTCTGAAACTTTCATGGTGTAATTTTAAATTATAGATAATTTCACTGCCTTGCAAGATTTTCTTTAAAATTTTAAAGTTTCTAGCTAACTCGGTGAACTGCGTTCTTCAGATGTTACTATTTTCGATGTAACTGCAGCAAATTGTTTATAATGCATTTCGTTTTTTGTTTTGTTTACTTGACAGTTTGGTTTCATCTCATACGATAGTGATGACGGCAAGAGCGTGTTTTTTCACATGTCTGAAGTACAAGGTGATCATGGTAAAGATCTTAAGGTATTCGGACTTTTTTGCACAGAACTTATTATGATATCTTCAGTTGCGAGTTGTATATAGCAAACTGTCAGGGTTGCGACCAAAACAGGGAAATCAGCCAATTTGAGATGTTCTTAATGTGCTTAATCTTTATGCTACTAAGATGATAGTGTTTTCTAAATTTAAAGTTGATATGTCTGGTGCAACGTCCCTGACTTGTTTTACAGAGCTCCCAAAATAAAGGAGTTTTTACCGCGCTTAAATAGACACTACATACAGTTAGGTATGTAAGAATAAGGCTGATATATTCCACAACTGTATTGTAAAGTGGTTTTTAATGCGTTTTTTTTAAGTTAAAAATGGCTTTTCTGGAAAGAACGTCGGACTTCATTTAATTCTGCTCGAGAATTACTGTATGATGTTGCACTGTTGAAGATTTGTTACCATGTTTCTTCTGTTTATGTAGCCTGGTGACGATGTTCGTTTTGTGATTGTGCAGAATCATAAAAACGCGAAGAAAAGCGCTGTTCGCGTGTATAGAATTGTGTAAGTGTATGCTAACGCTTATTTACCTTTCCGTTTGTTCATTCGTCCGTTTGGTAGGTTTGTTATTTTTCTTTTGCTTTGAAATATTGTTTTTTTATTTTAGGGACGAACGACCTGAACATTTGACACGAAGAAGAAGTAAACGCTTCTCGGAAAGTGGGCAGAGCAAGTAAGGCCATAATTCGCAGCCACTCTTAATTCCGTAATCTAAAGCCCGCTCTCCGTTAAGATGTTTTCACCACAGCTGCCAGCGTCAGTATCTTGCAGCTTTGAAAGATGGCTCAACTTTTAAGCATTAAAAGACAGACATATTTTCCAAGAACTAATAAAATTCGGAAAACGCTGCCATCGCTGCGTCCAAACAGTTGCAGCCATGAACGCTTTAATGTGTTGTCTTTTGAGACGCCGGCGGCTTTTAATGTGTCGTCTTTTGAGACGCCAGCGGCTTTTAATGTGTCGTCTTTTGAAACGCCGGCGGCTTTTAATGTGTCGTCTTTTGAGACGCCAGCGGCTTTATACCTTAATGCTGGACTAGTTGTTAGAACCCGTGGAAGAATCCAACGACAAAATATTTATGACAGTTGTTAACCTTTCGCTCTGCCGGTCGTCTCACCTGAGTGATCTTGTGATGCAGTTTGTCGTGTGTATTCCTGAATGATCTTGTGATCCAGTTTTATTCATCCGGCTACCAATTTTTGTTTGTTTGTTTAGAGTAATCATTCTGCGACAACCAAACGGCCCCGATGGATCGAAAGGATTTACTCTTAACCGGGATGCTGATGTTATCAAGGAGCAACTCTCTGCTATTGAGATCAACAGCGAAGGGGAGCAGCTTTCTGAGAATGACATCAAAGAAGAAGAGAGTTCTTGAAAATGATTTTTAGTTCTCACTTTTTATAGTTGTATATATGTATCTGTCTATTCCTTTAATCTCTCCACTCTGTTGTTTTTCTGGTGTTAATTTTCTTAACCACATTTGTGTACCGCCCTCTTTTCTTCGTTCTTTGGGCGTGTAATCTGGCTTAAATTTTTTTTTCGCATTTCGGCATCGTTAAGCAAAAAGTGTTTCCTCAACTGTTCCTTTACTGTCTTTGAGAAAATATATGAGAGAGCTTCTCTTTTCCATCTTTTTTCAAAAAAACTTCTCTTCAAACACTACTTTTTTCAAGGTTTATATAGATTCAAGGATAAAACGAAAACATATATCTTCTTCAGATTTTATAATTTCCGTGTTCAAACGTCGAGTTTTGAAAAAAAAAAGTTGTATAAAAAATATATTTACGTGTAGTATTTTCCACGAATTTATACTACGATGATACCTCGCAAACATCACTTGCATATACGCCACAAATATATGCTTCTGATGTTTCCTTGTGTAGAACGAGGGAGACTAGGGCGAGTTTGGTTAATATTCATGCTGTTATGATTGGTTTAAGTGAGCGTCGTTCTTATTGACTCCTAACACGTGACTTATTTTCTCACATTTCGATAACCAAGTTTTATCTCTCGTATTTGCGAATGAATTAATGGTGCATAATCAAGAAAACAAAATAAAATATTAAAATTTATAAACAAGAAACTGTTAAAATTTTCGCGGTTCCTGCTCGATTTTTGAATGAGCTGGGACCCGCAGAAATTGTAAAAAAGAACGTGAAAGGAAAAAGCTGGTGTTAAACAATGAAATAAAACAAACAAATAAACATCTTTTTTGTCTTTGTTTTGTGATAACCCACGGTTTTATTTTCCCCGGAACCGGGTAGCAGGAAAAGATGTTTTTAAATTTTACCTGTAAACGTCGAAAAGAAGTGTACCTTATCAGACAAAATTGACGATATTTTCTCCAGGTGACAAATATTTTAGCCGACGACAAATATTTTTTTCCGATAAGGTCTACGTTTAATAATTACTTGCCTATAAACCCCGAAGCACATTTTGCAGGGTGGTCCCGCCCATAATCTTATAAATAACAAAAAATTTAGACTCAAATTATTGAATCCTCTTAAAATCTCCTAATATTGTACAATCTGGTAGCTATCCAATATTTTTTTAAATAGTCTCTTTTTGTTATTACGTTTTATATGACAAAAATTTAAACATAACGTTTCTCGCAACAGGATTGATAAATACATATTTACATATTGCAATTCGAAACGAACAGCTTCTTTTAGACATTGAAATAAGGAAAGACTTGATGTTGACTAAGCAAGATCTTCTATCTTTTCCTAAAATTTGACCTAAAAAACCTAAATACTACTAAAATTTTCTGAAATTATGTGATCACCTTTATTTTAGGTAAACCTCACAAAAAGCCAGTGTTGGTTTTCTACTGCACATTTTTCTGAGTGTTAACCTAAGTATAATTTCAGGCTACTCATAACTTTAAACTGAGATTGTCGGTAGTCAAAATTTTATGTTCATTGTGGTAGAAATAATTTTGTGCTGGTTGAAGTGTATAACCTGGCTAAAATATCAATATATCAATCAAGCCGTTAAAAAGCTGGACAGCAGCGTTTAGAGTAGTAGCAGCCCAATGTGAATTTGACTTCACTCTCAAAAACATAACTACCAAAACCACAAACCAGCCAAAAAAAAAATTCGAATAAAAGAAAAAAAGATTGTCTGATTTTGTTGGCTACCACATAAATTTCTGTAGTAAATAAGGTGATGTCGACAGGCCTGCGGCTCCTTGCCCGAAGATTTTTATTGCGTTTATTGAGAATGCACGTTAATTAGAACGTGGACATTAAATTTTAGAGCATTTACGGTACACAATATACTTAAAAACTAATTTTGTCAGTGCTTTGGTTATTTACTCGATGTTTTCGTACTAAGAAATATACCTTAGCGGTAAAAAAAAAGTCGACAAAAAGTGACTAATATTTTTTGCCGACTAAAATTTTTGCCGACTTTTTTATTACCGACCAAACCTTTTTGCCGACATTTTTATTTCCGACCTAACTTTTTTTCCGAGTTTTTTCCGACCACCTTTTTGCTGTTTTTTCTTCATTGCTGCTAATTTTTATCAGTTTCATGCAATTATTCTTTGTTACTGACTAAATTCAAAAAATTAGTCGGCAAAAAGTGATTAAATTCAAAAATTTAGTCGGTAAAAAGTGACTAAATTTTGTCCAAGTGACTAATATTTTTGCCGAATAATTTTTTTTCCGACCTTTTTTTTACCGATAAGGTAGTTGCGAGCCTACCAGAAGATGCACGCAATATTGCGGTTATAACAGTTCCCTTCTGGAGAATGCGAAGTATGTATTTTCCGCTGAAATGTTGAACCAATGGCTTACTTTTTGAGATCCTTGAATTTCCCCCGGGGCCCACTTATTGGTCGGGTAATAAATCGTGTATACGAAATGCATCTTCCCAGCCTGATATTCTTACAAGCTATGTTCTTATAAAAAAGCATGTAGTGAAATTTTGTTGGATAAATTTTAGCCATCCTTCTCAATGTGCTGAAAACACCAAACTTCGTACGTTGCTCATATATGGCTCTAACTACTCAAAATCTGTTTCCTTCTCTTTAGTTTTTTTTTTTTTTCGATGAAAAAAATAAAGACAAACATTTTCCAAATTTCCAAATCTCCTTCATCTTGTAGTATTTCACATTTAAATATCTCGTGGTGGAGTTGCTTCATATTTTCATAAACGCACTTACACGCAAATAATACCCATACAAATTGATGGCTTTTTCTTTTTGACAATCTTCACTGCAAACAACATTCATTCATAAAAATCGATTAAAATGACGTCTTACTGCTGACGAGCTTGTTGAAATTGTCCTGATGAATGTTTATATTAAAAACGCAGTTATTTATGTGTGCACCATTAAACATGTATTTAAAAGTATCAACATTTCTTGATGATGAAACTGATTAGGTCCGACATGTGTTATTGCTGTTTACTTGAAGCCGTGAGATCTGATTTTAAAGATTTGGTTAGACGTCGTTGTTAAGAGTTAAAATAGCTGTTTTCCTGGCAAGTGTTTCGAAATTTTGGATTTACAGCAACTTAATTTTTGAGTATGTTTTATGTAGCTAGTTATGTTTTAACAATACTCTGTTATTTCTTTCTATTTATAGCGACCATTATGGTTGCTATGAGAGTAAATGTTATACCATGCTGTATAAAGCTCGTTGTGTAGGCTTAATAGCCAATCAGCGATGTGGATTTCCCGTATAAAACCAGTTAAAAATAGCCATCAGGTTACGAAAGATAATATACGAAATTTAAATTATAAACTCAGCCATAAATCTCACAGAAACATGACAGTATCCTTAACATAGCCTGCGCGTTGGATTATACATCGGCATATTACTTGTTCTACAAAACATGTGCTCAAATTTTTAGTGCTGACTGTTCTTTTTTTCTGACAAAATTTCCGAATTAACAAAGCACCAATTGGGCTGTTAAAATTTCGTAGATGCATTACGCACGAGGTATCCTGCAATATTCCAGCATTAGCTACGATACTATTCGCACTGAGGGTTTCGAAATTTAGAAAATACGAATATTATTATTATATATATTAAAAAAACTAATTCGGGTAAGGTTCTTCGCGTGATCAAACTCGAGTGAATGTAGGGGATTGATCAGAATATATTGTAATACGCAATGTATTTCGTATATATCATAAGTTTTATTTTTTAAATTACAAAATTTCGAAGAGCAACGAATATTATATACAAAAGTTAAATGTTATTTCTGCAAAATGTAGCTACTTGGTCGAACTTTCAAAAATGTTAAGAGCACAAAAGATTTTTAAGTAATTTAAAAGGATAAGAATTTCGCTGAAATATGAAAGAATCCGAATTCTGTTTGATAAAACTTACTGGCTCTCTCTTATAACCGTTTTACAATAGTTGTTTTAAACAAAAGTTAAGAAGCGGTAAAACTTCATAGAAATAAAAAAGTGAAAGAATAATTTCGTCCTTCTCCCATCTATCTAGTTACATAAATCCTCCAAAGCCACCACCAGCGCCTCCAAAGTCGTCACCAAACCTCGGTCTTCTTAAAGTGTCTGGATGTTGCCTACGACCAGGGTGAAAATCGTCATCATCTGGCGACATGGGTCCTACCGGATCGTAGCGAGCACCTGGTGGCCTCCTAGCGTTGCTTGGGTTAGGCTGTCTGTCGCGCAAGATATCTGGATGACAGGGAGACGATGGGTCTAATCCCGGTTGATTGGGAAACCCACTTGGATGGAATCCGCCGGAAGGGTAGAGATCATAACGGCCTCCTGAAATTCATATCGAAATAGTAATATCAAGACAACAGTTCTCCAAAACAACATAAAAGCGCGGTCAAGTGGGCAAGCTAGTACAGGGTTGAATGCAGCAATGCAGCAAAAAAAGTAAAGGCTTAATAAAAATTTTTAATTACATGTACAACGCCCCGTAGAGTCGTTCTTAAAAAGTGAGAGCATCAATGGTGTTGTGAAGCACCCCAGCAGCAACCTTGGCAGCCAACGTTTTCAGAGACTCACTGTATATCATGAATGGCTTAAAATGTATATCAACCTCCTGTTTTAAAAGGTAAAATTCAAGACACAGAACAAGAAGCCTTGTGAATTGAAGTTTTTAACAATTAAAAATTAACATGGGCAACTCGCAGTTTTCAACAACCTGAATTTTTTTAAATTAAAGCAGATCTTAAAAACCAATTATCACGGGGAAAAATCAATGAATATCCATATATTTCAAAATTTAAAGTTAATTATTATAGTGTATTTTCAAATTACATACAAATAAATAAATATAAAATCCAGATTTTACATATAGTATTCTTAAAAAAATAAAAACTTTACCCTAATTCTATATATCTATATTTTCAAAATATATATATTTATTTACAAAATAATTTTTAATTAATTAGTTATATCGGCTACTTCGGTGTCATGGGCACAAAAAATTTACCTTTTGTTTAAAGTTAAAAGTATCTTCAGTTAAAATGGAAATAATTGGCATATGTTTTTAGACTGGTGTGATGAAATATTTTCGGAGACGATAATAAACCGTTCTTGAGATCATATCAGTTTTAATAAAAATACATGTTTAGAAAATTATAAAGCGATTCTGATGACGGAATAAGTCAGATAGAATCTAAATACAGTGGAACCTCTAATAGCGGCCACTTTGGGGGACCCAGCTTAGTGACCGTTGCATTAGAGGTGATCGATGTATGGAGGTTTTATATGAATATCCTTTTTTTATCAAAAAGTCTGGTCGAGAGAGGTGGGAGGAGCTCAAAGAATGATTCATGATCAAAATAAACACAAGTAAATATATGTATCTTATCAGTACAATCTACAATCATGTTACAACTTTTTACTGAAATAATCTGTTACTTTTTTTTGTGAAACATTTTTTAGCCTAAATGCAAGGGGACATGTGAAAGCGTTAAAGTGGCTAGAGCAAGTTACGAAAAAGATCCTTTCACATGCTACTGACCTCGGTAGAAAATTTCAAACATGATATATTATGAAGAAATATACCTATTGTAAATAAAAAAAACAATTGTTTTTATTTTTCCTTTCATTTGCTTGCATAAAGATTTTTTTTGACCTTGAAATGTGAGGTGAAATTAGACATTGGGACAATAGAAAGTGGCCGTTTGGCCGTTGATTGGAGGTGACCGATGTATGGAGGGTTTTTTATAAGAGTTTGACCATGAATTCGGCAGGGACTTTCTTTTCTGATGTATGCAGTTGACCGTTAATTCCACTGGGTTCCACTGTAGTATGTGTACTTGGCCTGGTGTCAACTGCTTTATTCAGGACAGAAAAATGGATAGTATGCTTTAAAGCGTAGCGCTGGAATATCCGAACTAAATGCTGACGGTGGCTGTTTCGATAACAGCGATCTAAAAAAAAAGAATACAGTTTTTGTCATTAGTTAAATGTGTTCTCAAAGACTTTCTACATTAATATCTAATTTAAACAATAACATATCAAATAATGACAAAAAAAGCAACTTAACCATTGCAGATATTTAGCCATGGTAACACTTTCTCAGGCTCATCATTAAAATTATAAGTGCAAAAGTCTAGTAAAAGAACGATATTGTCGTTAAATCAGCTATAGGATGTTTTTAGACCAGTCTAATGGAATTCAAAAATGATATTGTATGACTAGCTGGGCACACTTTTCATATTCACAACTAGCTGCTGGATTGAATTTATAATCTGTAGCTAGCTAAACAGCTTATATAATTTTTTAGCTTGAACAAGAGTCATAACAGCTGAGCCATTCATTTGTTGTGCAATATTTCGTTAGTCACAGCATGACAATGACAATTGTGTTATAAACTTAAAGTTTGGTAACAAAAACTCGAAGTGAAACTTCGCCCACAAAAACCGGCAAAAGTTATGTGCCACACTACTTGCTTATGTAACTACAATCTTTGCCAAGTGTTGAGACACTTTTCAAAATTCTAGTTACTCACACACTTTCACCCCCGCACCCCTCGGACAATATCGCGTTCAAGTTTTTTGAACACAAATGTTTGCTGCTATGACTCTCCGACATTTTGTGAAGGGGGAGGGGGTAAAAAGAATCTTAATTCTGTATTTATCGCCTTTACTGCCACTAATGGTCAGTTTTTGCATTTGTCTCGACTACTTTTGGCAAAGATTGTAGCTAAGCTATTTATAATTGTGAAACCTCAACTAGTAGCTAATTCTCTCAATCAATTAACAGTTTTACAGATCGGTGCAGGCTGTTAACTTACCAGATAATTTAAAAGTTGTTGCTCCGCTTATCGCAATGCAATCACCATACCTGAACAGAATTGTTCAGTGAACTTTCAAGCCTACTTTTGAGTGAAAAAAGTAGGCAACTAGATTGTGTTTTTTTCGAATTTTCCGTCCTTAAGAATTTCACAGCGCGTATCAGTTACTAAAAACAGTTGTACTTTTTGTGACAATTATGATTTTTTGAGGACAGGTTCATGCGTCTCAATATTTATAAAAAATCAAGGAAAAATAAGGCAAATGCAAAAAACAATCACAGGCTATATCACTTGCGCTACTTTTTTATGCTTCTTGGCACTTTTTTTAATGTAGGCTTTAGCCTGCTTTGCTTAAAACTGTATTCGGCCCTGTAGTGGCTACATAGTTCGCTTCGAAATCACAAGGTCGGTGATTCAATTAACAGCGCGGACATGTGTATCAAGTGCCATTACTCCAGTTATTGGCCAACCCATGCCATGTAGAGGAAATTAGGTAGCCAATGCCGATGTGGTATCTAATCTATACAATTAGAACACATATTCGGAACATTCGGATAATAAATATTTAGAAATAAACAAACACTATTAAAGACTAACTATTAACGTAAAGATTCGCGCTAAAGGTTTGCATTTAACCGGAACGGCAGGTTAGGCGCCTGGCAACCAATCGTTACAAAGAAAACTTACCGATCATTCCAGGTATTCTTGGTGATGGGTTTGGGTAAATCAAGTCTGGTCCCACATCAAACTCCGGTCGCAATGGTGTGCGTGGAGCTCTCAAGCGTTGTTCTTCTCGTAACAGCTCTTCACGTCTCATTACGTACATATGTTTGACTGTCTGTAAAAGAATTGTGATGTTATGAGTAAGCTAAAAACAGCAAATATCTGCAGAAGCAAAACAGTGAAACCTCCATAAAGTGGACACTTGCGAAACAAAATGTTTTCCACTTTATAGATGTGTCCAGTATAAAGATACCACGCTGTGAGACACTGTTCAGGACAAATCAAACATAGAAGGGGCTGTTGCAGAGGATTTCCGTCTTAGTGAGATTTTAATGTATGTGGTTATGGCCGTGCGATTAAGTGTGGTTCATACTAAGCCATATCTTGAATTTCTTTCTCAGTGAAATAAACGTCTATATGTATTTTATCTTTACACTTGCTTTGCAAACCATGCGAATGAAATTTTTACTGTGTTCGCCTTTAACATTAAAAACTCATTCCATCCTTACCTGCTTATAGGAAGTACCCACAGGATTAAAAGTGTCTATAGAAAAAGAAGGAGACAAATAAAATTAAAGAACTTTTTGGATTCCTTCAGAGTCAGACAATTTTTTAAACGCAGACACACTAGGAATTTTTTTTTTTTAAGATCAAGTACATACTAAACTCTCTTTGTAGTATTCGTCTCCATATCGACTCATCGCCACACAACACACGCAGCTCACGTGCCACCTGTGACATGCGACAAATACTGACCACATCCAAAAAACACAGCAAGCGGAGCTAAGAGAATAATAGATGTAAGGAGTTGTCAAGTTTATCATTGAAGAGAGCATGTTTACCAAATCGAAGATTCGAAAATGTATTGTCATGCAAAGACCTGGACACAGTTTTTTATTCATCGTGTTCTCGCACTAAATTTATTACATATATCATGTGTTACAGCGGGTCACCTTCCATTCGCACAAACGGGAAAGAGTTTAGTTTGTGCGACCAACAACCAATTGAAGTAAACTGACAATACTAAGTATTTCGGGCTTCTCTGAGCTTCCAGTCTGGATAGCCTGGAAAAAATGCTTGGAAACTAGTAAACAAATTACCTGAACTTCCTGAGGAAGAGTAGTAAAACTCAATATATTACCATTCATACCAAGTTCTAAACAGAAGGGATATCTTATTGAGCTGTTTTGTAAGCGTAAGATCAAAACATTAGAATTCAGTACACTGAGAATCGACTTTTATTTTCAGCTTTTAAAGTGCAAATTTGGTACGTAATTTGAAAATCCTTATAAGGGTTGTGCCTAGACAATTTTCAAAAAATAAATTATGGGGTTTTACTAAGAAATCTGGCTCTCCTCTTTGTCAATATAAGACGTTAGGGCAATACAAATACCCCATTCGCTTTAGTATTGCAATTTTAGGAAGCATAACGGAAATGGAGCCAAATTTGTAGATAATATCAGCAGAAGTTCAAAGTTAACGCGTAAAAGAAAAAACAACAAACAAAATAATTTTACATATTCGATATCGAATATTGGCAGCAGCTCTCACCCGTGGTATAATTGTTTGATTTTTTTAACATGTGTGTTAATAGCAGCACGCGTGGAGAGTGCATTCAAAACAAAATACAATGCAACGAAATCGTTTTGAATTTTGTTAACCTTTTCTTTGTTTTATTCGAAATTACAATTCGAATGATTTGAACATTCGAATCGTTTTACGAGAGCTTGTTTTTTCTTATGAAAACACTATCGACGTTTAAAATCAATCTTCTAGATTTTTTTTTTGGTAAAAGGTTGATGACACTGCATGAAAATTAATTATTACAGGGTTTGTAGCAGTTAACCAAATAAAAATTCCCTGACCTCGCCTAACCAAGTAGCACGAAAATGAGATCATTTTCCTCACAACTATGCTAAAAAAGATTGTGAACGAAATGTCCCTTTTCATCACTGGAATGAATCATTTCCTGACTTTTCTTGACTACTCTAAGGACAGAAACTTTCGCGGGCAAAAACTTTTGCGTTTTTCGATTTTTTTGTCATTTTCGCGAAAGTTTATGCCTTTGGAAAATATAAATCGCGAAAGTTGTTTCACACGAAGTCATGGATATTTTTTAAAATGTGAATTTCAAAGAAATAATTTCAAAGTTAGTTTATTTTTTCTATAATTAACAACTAGAATAACATTTTGTGTTTTTACTCTTCTTGTGCTAGTATGGTTAATAGGATTACCGCAATGTGGTGATTTGGAAAATGAACAAATATGCTGAAACTAAAATTTTCTAAGGGAATCTAGAATCTAGAAATTGTAGGAGTCCAAGAAGTAAAGTACATGGTCTAACATTTTTAAAAGTAGTAGTCAGGCGTCGTACCAGGACATTATTTTTTTGAGAAATTAATTTTGTTTTTGCAACACACTGTACCTGCTAACATAACTACTCACTTGTTCTTATTTCGTTTACAATCTTCGTAGTAATCGAGTCTTTTACTTTTCGCGACAGTTTATTCAGGTTGGTGTATATTTCCTCTGGATGGCCTACAAAATGCGAAACGCAACGTAAATTCAAAACGTTCACTAAGAATCACCAACATAAATTTTGTCTCGTCTTATTGATAACTTGAATGCAACTAACATTCTGCTATGCGTTATTGAAGATTTACTTTTTGGAGAGCACAGCAAAATTTGAAAATGGTTGGAAGAAACCTTGAATGATAGGAAAACAAATGAAACAGCAAAGTCTCCATCAACACATCAACAGTCCACAACCGAATATCAAGTTTACTGTTAAACATGAAAAAAATACCAACATCGCTTTCCTTGACACACTTGTTCTATAAATTCCTTTATTTTCTTCAATGTATAGAATTTTAGACAAATATCTTAGTTGTAGGACTTGCAACAACTTACAGCTGCTTTTGCATACACTAATTCTTTTTATTCTCTAAAAAAAATTGAATTTGTAACAAAAGTCCTCTAAAATGATGGGGAAAGTTCTTTAAAATCCTCAAAATACTTTTAACTTTAAAAAGAAAATCTTATGACCACCCTGTGATGTAAAGAAAGAATAACTTCTTCATTGGAACGAGCAAACAACGCCGTCTGCGTGACGAAAAAGAAAAAAAAAAGAAATTTGACATGTCAAAAATGAATACAAACAGTAATTACGCTGCATGAAAAAAAGATATCCAGAAAATATTGTTTAAAAACTGTGATACCGTATGTATAGGCGAAAAGAAAAGAAAAACAAAAATTTAACTAGAAGGTTCAAAAACATGCCACGTTAACAAACGAAAACTTGGGTGAAAACTGAACCAACTTAATTAGAATGAAAAGATCATAAGCAGAGTAGGAAGGACGGCAAACAAAAAACAATGTAGTATGTGACAAATACATAAACACGGAATTCCGTACCACCTCCCCCGAATTTAATCTATATATTATAAGCCGTTGTCTGTATCTGCGCAAACTGAGCTGTCTAAAGTAAATAAGCTGTCGTCCCTTGCATGCACATTTCAGCAACTAATGACAACGCAGAATCGCCAATAGGAACCCCGCCCGTTTAAGTGTCGAAGTTATTGTAAAATAATGTACTATATCTTTGCAAACACAAGTTCCACCAAAAGCAGGATGCCGGGTACTAGAATGTTTGTTTTCTCACTAAATGGAACATCGTTCTCGATATACGTATTTCCCCGGCGTATCCTAAGAATTCTTTTTATTTTTTGCAGTGGTGACTTTGATAATGATAAAAGCAGCAAATTTCTTTCATAGGTTGGTTGTATTTAGCCGTACAAGAGACATCATCTCCTACTAACTTTCCGAAATTTAGTTACCAGCCTTACGGAAAAATGATTATTTAGCCGTACAAGAGACATCATCTCCTACTAACTTTCCTAAATTTAGTTACCAGCCTTACGGAAAAATGATTATTTAGCCGTACAAGAGACATCATCTCCTACTAACTTTCCTAAATTTAGTTACCAGCCTTACGGAAAAATGATTATTTAGCCGTACAAGAGACATCATCTCCTACTAACTTTCCTAAATTTAGTTACCAGCCTTACGAAAAAAGAAATAGTTGTTGCCACGAAGGTCCGGAAACTTCCCGATGATTGGTGAAGGTTAATTCAAAACGTCACCCACTATAACGTTTTGTTCAAGGTATAATAAACCTTGAATTATATCACAATGGTAATGTAAAAATCATTAATACCTGCTGGAATCTCTACACTGTTTACATAATCTGCAATTTTAAGTTTGACTTGAAAGACACCACTGTCTTCTTCATCCAATGTACCTGAATAGAGTATCAACCGATCACATGACCAAAAATTCACAATACAAGACACAATTGGATGGTCAAGATATTACAATATCATCACAATATTTCTATCAACAAAGATAGGTGGCAACGAAGTTAGGCACATGTCAAGTATTTTAGGCTTGCTTTCTAGTGTGCTTATGTCCTAAATCTTTGTATGTGTGTGGAAGATTGCATGTGATATCATATGCCACTCCTCAGAAAGCTTCTTTAAAAACAGGGCGGATAAATGGTAACACTACAAATTGCATAATAACAAGTTCAAAAGGGTAGTAACATACAAACTTTCCTTTCAGCAGCTTATTTACACACACGAGACTAAATGTTTGACATTTAACTCAAAAGCTATTCCTTTTAATTAAAATATACTGGCTAATTATCGCTTAAATATAAGGGCAACATTTAGCTCGACCATTTAGACAAATTATTTCCACAAAATTTCATGAAAACTTCAACTCTCTCAAATTTCAGTAAATTTCTTCAAATTTACATTTACATAGAATCAGTCTGCTCAAAACAGTGAAAATTCAACAGGATATCATTTCGCAAAAATTAATCT
>JASGCC010002350.1:0-28935 GCA_030067915.1 Hydractinia echinata
TGTTGTTCCACTTGCCTGCGCAGTTACCATCGGTCTAATCCTTCCACTCTCAATGGACTACAACGTCCCAAGTCGTTTTCCCTGGCGCCATGGCTTTAGAACACCGTTAACTACGTGCACAGGCCTCTAAAGGCTGTAATAGAGGCCTTGCCTAATAAAGGCCTTACACGTAAATCACGTTGTTCCACTTGCCTGCGCAGGTTACCATCGGTCTAATCCTTCCACTCTCAATGGAACAACGTCCCAAGTCGTTTTCCCTGGCGCCATGGCTTTAGAACACCGTTAACTACGTGCACAGGCTCTAAAGGCTGTAATAGAGCCTTTTGCGGCCTAATAAAGGCCTTACACGTAAATCACGTTGTTCCACTGCCTGCGCAGGTTACCATCGTCTAGTCCTTCCACTCTCAATGGACTACAACGTCCCAAGTCGTTTTCCTGGCGCCATGGCTTTAGAACACCGTTAACTACGTGCACAGGCTCTAAAGGCTGTAATACGGCCTTTTGCCGCCTAATAAAGGCCTTACACGTAAATCACGTTGTTCCACTTGCCTGCGCAGGTTACCATCGGTCTATCCTTCCACTCTCAATGGACTACAACGTCCCAAGTCGTTTTCCCTGGCGCCATGGCTTTAGAACACCGTTAACTACGTGCACAGGCTCTAAAGGCTGTAATAGGCCTTTTGCGCCTAATAAAGGCCTTACACGTAAATCACGTTGTTCCACTTGCCTGCGCAGGTTACCATCGGTCTATCCTTCCACTCTCAATGGACTACAACGTCCCAAGTCGTTTTCCTGGCGCCATGGCTTTAGAACACCGTTAACTACGTGCACAGGCCTTAAAGGCTGTAATAGGCCTTTTGCGCCTAATAAAGGCCTTACACGTAAATCACGTTGTTCCACTGCCTGCGCAGGTTACCATCGGTCTATCCTTCCACTCTCAATGGACTACAACGTCCCAAGTCGTTTTCCCTGGCGCCATGGCTTTAGAACACCGTTAACTACGTGCACAGGCCTCTAAAGGCTGTAATAGAGCCTTTTGCGCCTAATAAAGGCCTTACACGTAAATCACGTTGTTCCACTGCCTGCGCAGGTTACCATCGGTCTAGTCCTTCCACTCTCAATGGACCAACGTCCAAGTCGTTTTTCCTGGCGCCATGGCTTTAGAACACCGTTAACTACGTGCACAGGCTCTAAAGGCTGTAATAGGCCTTTTGCCGCCTAATAAAGGCCTTACACGTAAATCACGTTGTTCCACTGCCTGCGCAGGTTACCATCGGTCTAATCCTTCCACTCTCAATGGACTACAACGTCCCAAGTCGTTTTCCCTGGCGCCATGGCTTTAGAACACCGTTAACTACGTGCACAGGCTCTAAAGGCTGTAATAGAGCCTTTTGCGCCTAATAAAGGCCTTACACGTAAATCACGTTGTTCCACGTGCCTGCGCAGGTTACCATCGGTCTAGTCCTTCCACTCTCAATGGACTACAACGTCCAAGTCGTTTTCCTGGCGCCATGGCTTTAGAACACCGTTAACTACGTGCACAGGCTCTAAAGGCTGTAATAGGCCTTTTGCGCCTAATAAAGGCCTTACACGTAAATCACGTTGTTCCACTTGCCTGCGCAGGTTACCATCGGTCTAGTCCTTCCACTCTCAATGGACTACAACGTCCCAAGTCGTTTTCCCTGGCGCCATGGCTTTAGAACACCGTTAACTACGTGCACAGGCCTTAAAGGCTGTAATAGAGCCTTTTGCGGCCTAATAAAGGCCTTACACGTAAATCACGTTGTTCCACTGCCTGCGCAGGTTACCATCGGTCTAATCCTTCCACTCTCAATGGACTACAACGTCCCAAGTCGTTTTCCCTGGCGCCATGGCTTTAGAACACCGTTAACTACGTGCACAGGCTCTAAAGGCTGTAATAGAGCCTTTTGCGGCCTAATAAAGGCCTTACACGTAAATCACGTTGTTCCACTGCCTGCGCAGGTTACCATCGGTCTAATCCTTCCACTCTCAATGGACTACAACGTCCAAGTCGTTTTCCCTGGCGCCATGGCTTTAGAACACCGTTAACTACGTGCACAGGCTCTAAAGGCTGTAATACCTTTTGCGCCTAATAAAGGCCTTACACGTAAATCACGTTGTTCCACTGCCTGCGCAGGTTACCATCGGTCTAATCCTTCCACTCTCAATGGACTACAACGTCCCAAGTCGTTTTCCTGGCGCCATGGCTTTAGAACACCGTTAACTACGTGCACAGGCCTTAAAGGCTGTAATAGAGCCTTTTGCGCCTAATAAAGGCCTTACACGTAAATCACGTTGTTCCACGTGCCTGCGCAGGTTACCATCGGTCTAGTCCTTCCACTCTCAATGGACTACAACGTCTCAAGTCGTTTTCCTGGCGCCATGGCTTTAGAACACCGTTAACTACGTGCACAGGCTCTAAAGGCTGTAATACGGCCTTTTGCCGCCTAATAAAGGCCTTACACGTAAATCACGTTGTTCCACTGCCTGCGCAGGTTACCATCGGTCTAATCCTTCCACTCTCAATGGACTACAACGTCCCAAGTCGTTTTCCTGGCGCCATGGCTTTAGAACACCGTTAACTACGTGCACAGGCCTTAAAGGCTGTAATAGGCCTTTTGCCGCCTAATAAAGGCCTTACACGTAAATCACGTTGTTCCACTGCCTGCGCAGGTTACCATCGGTCTAGTCCTTCCACTCTCAATGGACTCAACGTCCCAAGTCGTTTTCCTGGCGCCATGGCTTTAGAACACCGTTAACTACGTGCACAGGCCTCTAAAGGCTGTAATAGGCCTTTTGCCGCCTAATAAAGGCCTTACACGTAAATCACGTTGTTCCACTTGCCTGCGCAGGTTACCATCGGTCTAGTCCTTCCACTCTCAATGGACTACAACGTCCAAGTCGTTTTCCTGGCGCCATGGCTTTAGAACACCGTTAACTACGTGCACAGGCCTCTAAAGGCTGTAATACGGCCTTTTGCCGCCTAATAAAGGCCTTACACGTAAATCACGTTGTTCCACTTGCCTGCGCAGGTTACCATCGGTCTAATCCTTCCACTCTCAATGGACTACAACGTCCCAAGTCGTTTTCCTGGCGCCATGGCTTTAGAACACCGTTAACTACGTGCACAGGCCTTAAAGGCTGTAATAGAGCCTTTTGCGCCTAATAAAGGCCTTACACGTAAATCACGTTGTTCCACTGCCTGCGCAGGTTACCATCGGTCTAATCCTTCCACTCTCAATGGACTACAACGTCCCAAGTCGTTTTCCTGGCGCCATGGCTTTAGAACACCGTTAACTACGTGCACAGGCCTAAAGGCTGTAATAGGCCTTTTGCGCCTAATAAAGGCCTTACACGTAAATCACGTTGTTCCACTTGCCTGCGCAGGTTACCATCGGTCTATCCTTCCACTCTCAATGGACTACAACGTCCCAAGTCGTTTTCCCTGGCGCCATGGCTTTAGAACACCGTTAACTGTGCACAGGCTCTAAAGGCTGTAATAGAGCCTTTTGCGCCTAATAAAGGCCTTACACGTAAATCACGTTGTTCCACTGCCTGCGCAGGTTACCATCGGTCTAATCCTTCCACTCTCAATGGACTACGACGTCCAAGTCGTTTTCCCTGGCGCCATGGCTTTAGAACACCGTTAACTACGTGCACAGGCTCTAAAGGCTGTAATAGGCCTTTTGCGCCTAATAAAGGCCTTACACGTAAATCACGTTGTTCCACTTGCCTGCGCAGGTTACCATCGGTCTAGTCCTTCCACTCTCAATGGACTACAACGTCCCAAGTCGTTTTCCTGGCGCCATGGCTTTAGAACACCGTTAACTACGTGCACAGGCCTCTAAAGGCTGTAATAGGCCTTTTGCGCCTAATAAAGGCCTTACACGTAAATCACGTTGTTCCACTGCCTGCGCAGGTTACCATCGGTCTAATCCTTCCACTCTCAATGGACTACAACGTCCCAAGTCGTTTTCCCGGCGCCATGGCTTTAGAACACCGTTAACTACGTGCACAGGCCTCTAAAGGCTGTAATAGGCCTTTTGCGCCTAATAAAGGCCTTACACGTAAATCACGTTGTTCCACTGCCTGCGCAGGTTACCATCGGTCTAGTCCTTCCACTCTCAATGGACTACAACGTCCCAAGTCGTTTTCCTGGCGCCATGGCTTTAGAACACCGTTAACTACGTGCACAGGCTCTAAAGGCTGTAATAGGCCTTTTGCGCCTAATAAAGGCCTTACACGTAAATCACGTTGTTCCACTTGCCTGCGCAGGTTACCATCGGTCTAATCCTTCCACTCTCAATGGACTACAACGTCCCAAGTCGTTTTCCCTGGCGCCATGGCTTTAGAACACCGTTAACTACGTGCACAGGCCTAAAGGCTGTAATAGGCCTTTTGCGCCTAATAAAGGCCTTACACGTAAATCACGTTGTTCCACTTGCCTGCGCAGGTTACCATCGGTCTAGTCCTTCCACTCTCAATGGACTACAACGTCCCAAGTCGTTTTCCCTGGCGCCATGGCTTTAGAACACCGTTAACTACGTGCACAGGCCTCTAAAGGCTGTAATAGGCCTTTTGCGCCTAATAAAGGCCTTACACGTAAATCACGTTGTTCCACTTGCCTGCGCAGGTTACCATCGGTCTTCCTTCCACTCTCAATGGACTACAACGTCCCAAGTCGTTTTCCCTGGCGCCATGGCTTTAGAACACCGTTAACTACGTGCACAGGTCTTAAAGGCTGTAATAGAGCCTTTTGCGGCCTAATAAAGGCCTTACACGTAAATCACGTTGTTCCATGCTTCCGCAGGTTACCATCGGTCTAATCCTTCCACTCTCAATGGACTACAACGTCCAAGTCGTTTTCCCTGGCGCCATGGCTTTAGAACACCGTTAACTACGTGCACAGGCTCTAAAGGCTGTAATAGAGCCTTTTGCCGCCTAATAAAGGCCTTACACGTAAATCACGTTGTTCCACTTGCCTGCGCAGGTTACCATCGGTCTAATCCTTCCACTCTCAATGGACTACAACGTCCCAAGTCGTTTTCCCTGGCGCCATGGCTTTAGAACACCGTTAACTACGTGCACAGGCTCTAAAGGCTGTAATAGAGCCTTTTGCGCCTAATAAAGGCCTTACACGTAAATCACGTTGTTCCACGCCTGCGCAGGTTACCATCGGTCTAGTCCTTCCACTCTCAATGGACTACAACGTCCAAGTCGTTTTCCCGGCGCCATGGCTTTAGAACACCGTTAACTACGTGCACAGGCCTCTAAAGGCTGTAATACGGCCTTTTGCCGCCTAATAAAGGCCTTACACGTAAATCACGTTGTTCCACTTGCCTGCGCAGGTTACCATCGGTCTAGTCCTTCCACTCTCAATGGACTACAACGTCCCAAGTCGTTTTCCCTGGCGCCATGGCTTTAGAACACCGTTAACTACGTGCACAGGCCTTAAAGGCTGTAATAGAGCCTTTTGCGCCTAATAAAGGCCTTACACGTAAATCACGTTGTTCCACTTGCCTGCGCAGGTTACCATCGGTCTAATCCTTCCACTCTCAATGGACTACAACGTCCCAAGTCGTTTTCCCTGGCGCCATGGCTTTAGAACACCGTTAACTACGTGCACAGGCCTTAAAGGCTGTAATAGGCCTTTTGCCGCCTAATAAAGGCCTTACACGTAAATCACGTTGTTCCACTTGCCTGCGCAGGTTACCATCGGTCTAGTCCTTCCACTCTCAATGGACTACAACGTCCAAGTCGTTTTCCTGGCGCCATGGCTTTAGAACACCGTTAACTACGTGCACAGGCCTTAAAGGCTGTAATAGGCCTTTTGCGCCTAATAAAGGCCTTACACGTAAATCACGTTGTTCCACTGCCTGCGCAGGTTACCATCGGTCTAATCCTTCCACTCTCAATGGACTACAACGTCCCAAGTCGTTTTCCCTGGCGCCATGGCTTTAGAACACCGTTAACTACGTGCACAGGCTCTAAAGGCTGTAATAGGCCTTTTGCGCCTAATAAAGGCCTTACACGTAAATCACGTTGTTCCACTGCCTGCGCAGGTTACCATCGGTCTAGTCCTTCCACTCTCAATGGACTACAACGTCCCAAGTCGTTTTCCCTGGCGCCATGGCTTTAGAACACCGTTAACTACGTGCACAGGCCTTAAAGGCTGTAATACGGCCTTTTGCGCCTAATAAAGGCCTTACACGTAAATCACGTTGTTCCACTTGCCTGCGCAGGTTACCATCGGTCTAATCCTTCCACTCTCAATGGACTACAACGTCCCAAGTCGTTTTCCTGGCGCCATGGCTTTAGAACACCGTTAACTACGTGCACAGGCCTCTAAAGGCTGTAATAGAGCCTTTTGCGCCTAATAAAGGCCTTACACGTAAATCACGTTGTTCCACTGCCTGCGCAGGTTACCATCGGTCTATCCTTCCACTCTCAATGGACTACAACGTCCAAGTCGTTTTCCTGGCGCCATGGCTTTAGAACACCGTTAACTACGTGCACAGGCTCTAAAGGCTGTAATAGGCCTTTTGCGCCTAATAAAGGCCTTACACGTAAATCACGTTGTTCCACTTGCCTGCGCAGGTTACCATCGGTCTAATCCTTCCACTCTCAATGGACTACAACGTCCCAAGTCGTTTTCCTGGCGCCATGGCTTTAGAACACCGTTAACTACGTGCACAGGCCTTAAAGGCTGTAATAGGCCTTTTGCGCCTAATAAAGGCCTTACACGTAAATCACGTTGTTCCACTTGCCTGCGCAGGTTACCATCGGTCTAGTCCTTCCACTCTCAATGGACTACAACGTCCAAGTCGTTTTCCCTGGCGCCATGGCTTTAGAACACCGTTAACTACGTGCACAGGCCTCTAAAGGCTGTAATAGGCCTTTTGCGCCTAATAAAGGCCTTACACGTAAATCACGTTGTTCCACTGCCTGCGCAGGTTACCATCGGTCTATCCTTCCACTCTCAATGGACTACAACGTCCCAAGTCGTTTTCCTGGCGCCATGGCTTTAGAACACCGTTAACTACGTGCACAGGCCTTAAAGGCTGTAATAGGCCTTTTGCGCCTAATAAAGGCCTTACACGTAAATCACGTTGTTCCACTTGCCTGCGCAGGTTACCATCGGTCTAATCCTTCCACTCTCAATGGACTACAACGTCCCAAGTCGTTTTCCCTGGCGCCATGGCTTTAGAACACCGTTAACTACGTGCACAGGCTCTAAAGGCTGTAATAGAGCCTTTTGCGCCTAATAAAGGCCTTACACGTAAATCACGTTGTTCCACTGCCTGCGCAGGTTACCATCGGTCTAATCCTTCCACTCTCAATGGACTACAACGTCCCAAGTCGTTTTCCCTGGCGCCATGGCTTTAGAACACCGTTAACTACGTGCACAGGCCTTAAAGGCTGTAATAGGCCTTTTGCGCCTAATAAAGGCCTTACACGTAAATCACGTTGTTCCACGCCTGCGCAGGTTACCATCGGTCTAATCCTTCCACTCTCAATGGACTACAACGTCCCAAGTCGTTTTCCCTGGCGCCATGGCTTTAGAACACCGTTAACTACGTGCACAGGCCTCTAAAGGCTGTAATAGGCCTTTTGCGCCTAATAAAGGCCTTACACGTAAATCACGTTGTTCCACTTGCCTGCGCAGGTTACCATCGGTCTAGTCCTTCCACTCTCAATGGACTACAACGTCCCAAGTCGTTTTCCCTGGCGCCATGGCTTTAGAACACCGTTAACTACGTGCACAGGCCTAAAGGCTGTAATAGGCCTTTTGCCTAATAAAGGCCTTACACGTAAATCACGTTGTTCCACTTGCCTGCGCAGGTTACCATCGGTCTATCCTTCCACTCTCAATGGACTACAACGTCCCAAGTCGTTTTCCCTGGCGCCATGGCTTTAGAACACCGTTAACTACGTGCACAGGCCTCTAAAGGCTGTAATACGGCCTTTTGCGCCTAATAAAGGCCTTACACGTAAATCACGTTGTTCCACTTGCCTGCGCAGGTTACCATCGGTCTAGTCCTTCCACTCTCAATGGACTACAACGTCCAAGTCGTTTTCCCTGGCGCCATGGCTTTAGAACACCGTTAACTACGTGCACAGGTCTCTAAAGGCTGTAATAGAGCCTTTTGCGCCTAATAAAGGCCTTACACGTAAATCACGTTGTTCCACTGCCTGCGCAGGTTACCATCGGTCTAGTCCTTCCACTCTCAATGGACTACAACGTCCCAAGTCGTTTTCCCTGGCGCCATGGCTTTAGAACACCGTTAACTACGTGCACAGGCTCTAAAGGCTGTAATAGAGCCTTTTGCGCCTAATAAAGGCCTTACACGTAAATCACGTTGTTCCACTTGCCTGCGCAGGTTACCATCGGTCTAATCCTTCCACTCTCAATGGACTACAACGTCCCAAGTCGTTTTCCCTGGCGCCATGGCTTTAGAACACCGTTAACTACGTGCACAGGCCTAAAGGCTGTAATAGAGCCTTTTGCGCCTAATAAAGGCCTTACACGTAAATCACGTTGTTCCACTTGCCTGCGCAGGTTACCATCGGTCTATCCTTCCACTCTCAATGGAACGAACGTCCCAAGTCGTTTTCCTGGCGCCATGGCTTTAGAACACCGTTAACTACGTGCACAGGCCTCTAAAGGCTGTAATAGAGCCTTTTGCGCCTAATAAAGGCCTTACACGTAAATCACGTTGTTCCACTGCCTGCGCAGGTTACCATCGGTCTAATCCTTCCACTCTCAATGGACTACAACGTCCAAGTCGTTTTCCTGGCGCCATGGCTTTAGAACACCGTTAACTACGTGCACAGGCCTAAAGGCTGTAATACGGCCTTTTGCCGCCTAATAAAGGCCTTACACGTAAATCACGTTGTTCCACTTGCCTGCGCAGGTTACCATCGGTCTATCCTTCCACTCTCAATGGAACAACGTCCAAGTCGTTTTCCCTGGCGCCATGGCTTTAGAACACCGTTAACTACGTGCACAGGCCTTAAAGGCTGTAATAGGCCTTTTGCCGCCTAATAAAGGCCTTACACGTAAATCACGTTGTTCCACTGCCTGCGCAGGTTACCATCGGTCTATCCTTCCACTCTCAATGGACTACAACGTCCCAAGTCGTTTTCCTGGCGCCATGGCTTTAGAACACCGTTAACTACGTGCACAGGCTCTAAAGGCTGTAATAGAGCCTTTTGCGCCTAATAAAGGCCTTACACGTAAATCACGTTGTTCCACTGCCTGCGCAGGTTACCATCGGTCTAGTCCTTCCACTCTCAATGGACTACAACGTCCAAGTCGTTTTCCCTGGCGCCATGGCTTTAGAACACCGTTAACTACGTGCACAGGTCTAAAGGCTGTAATAGGCCTTTTGCGCCTAATAAAGGCCTTACACGTAAATCACGTTGTTCCACTTGCCTGCGCAGGTTACCATCGGTCTAATCCTTCCACTCTCAATGGACTACAACGTCCCAAGTCGTTTTCCCTGGCGCCATGGCTTTAGAACACCGTTAACTACGTGCACAGGCTCTAAAGGCTGTAATAGGCCTTTTGCGCCTAATAAAGGCCTTACACGTAAATCACGTTGTTCCACTGCCTGCGCAGGTTACCATCGGTCTAGTCCTTCCACTCTCAATGGACTACAACGTCCCAAGTCGTTTTCCTGGCGCCATGGCTTTAGAACACCGTTAACTACGTGCACAGGCCTCTAAAGGCTGTAATAGGCCTTTTGCCGCCTAATAAAGGCCTTACACGTAAATCACGTTGTTCCACTTGCCTGCGCAGGTTACCATCGGTCTAGTCCTTCCACTCTCAATGGACTACAACGTCCAAGTCGTTTTCCTGGCGCCATGGCTTTAGAACACCGTTAACTACGTGCACAGGCCTAAAGGCTGTAATAGAGCCTTTTGCGGCCTAATAAAGGCCTTACACGTAAATCACGTTGTTCCACTGCCTGCGCAGGTTACCATCGGTCTAGTCCTTCCACTCTCAATGGACTACAACGTCCCAAGTCGTTTTCCTGGCGCCATGGCTTTAGAACACCGTTAACTACGTGCACAGGCCTTAAAGGCTGTAATACGCCTTTTGCCGCCTAATAAAGGCCTTACACGTAAATCACGTTGTTCCACTTGCCTGCGCAGGTTACCATCGGTCTAGTCCTTCCACTCTCAATGGACTACGACGTCCCAAGTCGTTTTCCTTGGCGCCATGGCTTTAGAACACCGTTAACTACGTGCACAGGCTCTAAAGGCTGTAATAGAGCCTTTTGCGCCTAATAAAGGCCTTACACGTAAATCACGTTGTTCCACTTGCCTGCGCAGGTTACCATCGGTCTAGTCCTTCCACTCTCAATGGACTACAACGTCCCAAGTCGTTTTCCCTGGCGCCATGGCTTTAGAACACCGTTAACTACGTGCACAGGCCTTAAAGGCTGTAATAGAGCCTTTTGCGGCCTAATAAAGGCCTTACACGTAAATCACGTTGTTCCACGCCTGCGCAGGTTACCATCGGTCTAATCCTTCCACTCTCAATGGACTACAACGTCCCAAGTCGTTTTCCCTGGCGCCATGGCTTTAGAACACCGTTAACTACGTGCACAGGCTCTAAAGGCTGTAATAGGCCTTTTGCCGCCTAATAAAGGCCTTACACGTAAATCACGTTGTTCCACTGCCTGCGCAGGTTACCATCGGTCTAGTCCTTCCACTCTCAATGGACTACAACGTCCCAAGTCGTTTTCCTGGCGCCATGGCTTTAGAACACCGTTAACTACGTGCACAGGCTCTAAAGGCTGTAATAGAGCCTTTTGCGCCTAATAAAGGCCTTACACGTAAATCACGTTGTTCCATGCTTGCCGCAGGTTACCATCGGTCTATCCTTCCACTCTCAATGGACTACACACGTCCCAAGTCGTTTTCCCTGGCGCCATGGCTTTAGAACACCGTTAACTACGTGCACAGGCTCTAAAGGCTGTAATAGGCCTTTTGCGGCCTAATAAAGGCCTTACACGTAAATCACGTTGTTCCACGTGCCTGCGCAGGTTACCATCGGTCTATCCTTCCACTCTCAATGGACTACAACGTCCAAGTCGTTTTCCTGGCGCCATGGCTTTAGAACACCGTTAACTACGTGCACAGGCCTTAAAGGCTGTAATAGGCCTTTTGCGCCTAATAAAGGCCTTACACGTAAATCACGTTGTTCCACGCCTGCGCAGGTTACCATCGGTCTAGTCCTTCCACTCTCAATGGACTACAACGTCCCAAGTCGTTTTCCCGGCGCCATGGCTTTAGAACACCGTTAACTACGTGCACAGGCCTCTAAAGGCTGTAATAGAGCCTTTTGCGGCCTAATAAAGGCCTTACACGTAAATCACGTTGTTCCACTGCCTGCGCAGGTTACCATCGGTCTAGTCCTTCCACTCTCAATGGACTACAACGTCCCAAGTCGTTTTCCTGGCGCCATGGCTTTAGAACACCGTTAACTACGTGCACAGGCCTAAAGGCTGTAATAGAGCCTTTTGCGCCTAATAAAGGCCTTACACGTAAATCACGTTGTTCCACTTGCCTGCGCAGGTTACCATCGTCTATCCTTCCACTCTCAATGGACTACAACGTCCCAAGTCGTTTTCCCTGGCGCCATGGCTTTAGAACACCGTTAACTACGTGCACAGGCTCTAAAGGCTGTAATAGAGCCTTTTGCGGCCTAATAAAGGCCTTACACGTAAATCACGTTGTTCCACTGCCTGCGCAGGTTACCATCGGTCTAGTCCTTCCACTCTCAATGGACTACAACGTCCCAAGTCGTTTTCCCTGGCGCCATGGCTTTAGAACACCGTTAACTACGTGCACAGGCTCTAAAGGCTGTAATAGAGCCTTTTGCGGCCTAATAAAGGCCTTACACGTAAATCACGTTGTTCCACTTGCCTGCGCAGGTTACCATCGGTCTAATCCTTCCACTCTCAATGGACTACAACGTCCCAAGTCGTTTTCCCTGGCGCCATGGCTTTAGAACACCGTTAACTACGTGCACAGGCCTTAAAGGCTGTAATAGAGCCTTTTGCGCCTAATAAAGGCCTTACACGTAAATCACGTTGTTCCACTTGCCTGCGCAGGTTACCATCGGTCTAGTCCTTCCACTCTCAATGGACTACAACGTCCCAAGTCGTTTTCCCTGGCGCCATGGCTTTAGAACACCGTTAACTACGTGCACAGGCTCTAAAGGCTGTAATAGGCCTTTTGCGCCTAATAAAGGCCTTACACGTAAATCACGTTGTTCCACTTGCCTGCGCAGGTTACCATCGGTCTAATCCTTCCACTCTCAATGGACTACAACGTCCCAAGTCGTTTTCCCTGGCGCCATGGCTTTAGAACACCGTTAACTACGTGCACAGGCCTTAAAGGCTGTAATAGAGCCTTTTGCGCCTAATAAAGGCCTTACACGTAAATCACGTTGTTCCACGGCCTGCGCAGGTTACCATCGGTCTAGTCCTTCCACTCTCAATGGACTACAACGTCCCAAGTCGTTTTCCCTGGCGCCATGGCTTTAGAACACCGTTAACTACGTGCACAGGCCTCTAAAGGCTGTAATAGAGGCCTTTTGCGCCTAATAAAGGCCTTACACGTAAATCACGTTGTTCCACTTGCCTGCGCAGGTTACCATCGGTCTAATCCTTCCACTCTCAATGGACTACAACGTCCCAAGTCGTTTTCCCTGGCGCCATGGCTTTAGAACACCGTTAACTACGTGCACAGGCCTCTAAAGGCTGTAATAGAGCCTTTTGCGCCTAATAAAGGCCTTACACGTAAATCACGTTGTTCCACTGCCTGCGCAGGTTACCATCGGTCTAGTCCTTCCACTCTCAATGGACTACAACGTCCCAAGTCGTTTTCCCTGGCGCCATGGCTTTAGAACACCGTTAACTACGTGCACAGGCTCTAAAGGCTGTAATAGAGCCTTTTGCGGCCTAATAAAGGCCTTACACGTAAATCACGTTGTTCCACTTGCTGCGCAGGTTACCATCGGTCTAATCCTTCCACTCTCAATGGACTACAACGTCCCAAGTCGTTTTCCTGGCGCCATGGCTTTAGAACACCGTTAACTACGTGCACAGGCTCTAAAGGCTGTAATAGGCCTTTTGCGCCTAATAAAGGCCTTACACGTAAATCACGTTGTTCCACTTGCCTGCGCAGGTTACCATCGGTCTAGTCCTTCCACTCTCAATGGACTACAACGTCCCAAGTCGTTTTCCCTGGCGCCATGGCTTTAGAACACCGTTAACTACGTGCACAGGCCTAAAGGCTGTAATAGAGCCTTTTGCGCCTAATAAAGGCCTTACACGTAAATCACGTTGTTCCACTTGCCTGCGCAGGTTACCATCGGTCTAATCCTTCCACTCTCAATGGACTACAACGTCCCAAGTCGTTTTCCCTGGCGCCATGGCTTTAGAACACCGTTAACTACGTGCACAGGCCTTAAAGGCTGTAATAGAGCCTTTTGCGCCTAATAAAGGCCTTACACGTAAATCACGTTGTTCCACTTGCCTGCGCAGGTTACCATCGGTCTAATCCTTCCACTCTCAATGGACTACAACGTCCCAAGTCGTTTTCCCTGGCGCCATGGCTTTAGAACACCGTTAACTACGTGCACAGGCTCTAAAGGCTGTAATAGAGCCTTTTGCGCCTAATAAAGGCCTTACACGTAAATCACGTTGTTCCACGTGCCTGCGCAGGTTACCATCGGTCTAGTCCTTCCACTCTCAATGGACTACAACGTCCCAAGTCGTTTTCCCTGGCGCCATGGCTTTAGAACACCGTTAACTACGTGCACAGGCTCTAAAGGCTGTAATAGGCCTTTTGCGCCTAATAAAGGCCTTACACGTAAATCACGTTGTTCCATGCTTGCCTGCAGGTTACCATCGGTCTAATCCTTCCACTCTCAATGGACTACAACGTCCCAAGTCGTTTTCCCTGGCGCCATGGCTTTAGAACACCGTTAACTACGTGCACAGGCCTCTAAAGGCTGTAATAGGCCTTTTGCGCCTAATAAAGGCCTTACACGTAAATCACGTTGTTCCACTTGCCTGCGCAGGTTACCATCGGTCTAGTCCTTCCACTCTCAATGGACTACAACGTCCCAAGTCGTTTTCCCTGGCGCCATGGCTTTAGAACACCGTTAACTACGTGCACAGGTCTAAAGGCTGTAATAGAGCCTTTTGCGGCCTAATAAAGGCCTTACACGTAAATCACGTTGTTCCAGCCTGCGCAGGTTACCATCGGTCTAATCCTTCCACTCTCAATGGACTACAACGTCCCAAGTCGTTTTCCCTGGCGCCATGGCTTTAGAACACCGTTAACTACGTGCACAGGCCTAAAGGCTGTAATAGAGCCTTTTGCGCCTAATAAAGGCCTTACACGTAAATCACGTTGTTCCACTTGCCTGCGCAGGTTACCATCGGTCTAGTCCTTCCACTCTCAATGGACTACAACGTCCCAAGTCGTTTTCCCTGGCGCCATGGCTTTAGAACACCGTTAACTACGTGCACAGGCCTCTAAAGGCTGTAATAGGCCTTTTGCGCCTAATAAAGGCCTTACACGTAAATCACGTTGTTCCACTTGCCTGCGCAGGTTACCATCGGTCTAATCCTTCCACTCTCAATGGACTACAACGTCCCAAGTCGTTTTCCCTGGCGCCATGGCTTTAGAACACCGTTAACTACGTGCACAGGCCTCTAAAGGCTGTAATAGAGCCTTTTGCGCCTAATAAAGGCCTTACACGTAAATCACGTTGTTCCATGCTCGCAGGTTACCATCGGTCTAATCCTTCCACTCTCAATGGACTACAACGTCCCAAGTCGTTTTCCCTGGCGCCATGGCTTTAGAACACCGTTAACTACGTGCACAGGCCTCTAAAGGCTGTAATAGAGCCTTTTGCGCCTAATAAAGGCCTTACACGTAAATCACGTTGTTCCACTTGCCTGCGCAGGTTACCATCGGTCTAATCCTTCCACTCTCAATGGACTACAACGTCCCAAGTCGTTTTCCCTGGCGCCATGGCTTTAGAACACCGTTAACTACGTGCACAGGCCTCTAAAGGCTGTAATAGGGCCTTTTGCGGCCTAATAAAGGCCTTACACGTAAATCACGTTGTTCCACTTGCCTGCGCAGGTTACCATCGGTCTAGTCCTTCCACTCTCAATGGACTACAACGTCCCAAGTCGTTTTCCCTGGCGCCATGGCTTTAGAACACCGTTAACTGCGTGCACAGGTCTCTAAAGGCTGTAATAGAGCCTTTTGCGGCCTAATAAAGGCCTTACACGTAAATCACGTTGTTCCACGTGCCTGCGCAGGTTACCATCGGTCTAGTCCTTCCACTCTCAATGGACTACGACGTCTCAAGTCGTTTTCCTTGGCGCCATGGCTTTAGAACACGTTAACTACGTGCACAGGCCTCTAAAGGCTGTAATAGGCCTTTTGCCGGCCTAATAAAGGCCTTACACGTAAATCACGTTGTTCCACTTGCCTGCGCAGGTTACCATCGGTCTAGTCCTTCCACTCTCAATGGACTACAACGTCCCAAGTCGTTTTTCCCTGGCGCCATGGCTTTTAGAACACCGTCAACTACGTGCACAGGCCTCTAAAGGCTGTAATAGAGCCTTTTGCGGCCTAATAAAGGCCTTACACGTAAATCACGTGTTCCACGTGCCTGCGCAGGTTACCATCGGTCTAGTCCTTCCACTCTCAATGGACTACAACGTCCCAAGTCGTTTTTCCTTGGCGCCATGGCTTTAGAACACCGTCAACTACGTGCACAGTCTCTAAAGCTGTAATAGAGCCTTTTGCGGCCTATAAAGGCCTTACACTTAAATCACGTTGTTTCCACGTGCCTCCGCAGGTTACCATCGGTCTAATCCTTCCACTCTCAATGGACTACAACGTCCCAAGTCGTTTTCCTTGGCGCCATGGCTTTAGAACACCGTTAACTAGTGCACAGGCTCTAAAGGCTGTAATAGGCCTTTTGCGCCTAATAAAGGCCTTACACGTAAATCACGTTGTTCCACTGCCTGCGCAGGTTACCATCGGTCTAATCCTTCCACTCTCAATGGACTACAACGTCCCAAGTCGTTTTCCCTGGCGCCATGGCTTTAGAACACCGTTAACTACGTGCACAGGCCTAAAGGCTGTAATAGAGCCTTTTGCGCCTAATAAAGGCCTTACACGTAAATCACGTTGTTCCACTGCCTGCGCAGGTTACCATCGGTCTAGTCCTTCCACTCTCAATGGACTACAACGTCCCAAGTCGTTTTCCCTGGCGCCATGGCTTTAGAACACCGTTAACTACGTGCACAGGCCTTAAAGGCTGTAATAGGCCTTTTGCCTAATAAAGGCCTTACACGTAAATCACGTTGTTCCACGCGCCTGCGCAGGTTACCATCGGTCTAATCCTTCCACTCTCAATGGACTACAACGTCCCAAGTCGTTTTCCCTGGCGCCATGGCTTTAGAACACCGTTAACTACGTGCACAGGCCTCTAAAGGCTGTAATAGAGCCTTTTGCGGCCTAATAAAGGCCTTACACGTAAATCACGTTGTTCCACTGCCTGCGCAGGTTACCATCGGTCTAATCCTTCCACTCTCAATGGACTACAACGTCCCAAGTCGTTTTCCCTGGCGCCATGGCTTTAGAACACCGTTAACTACGTGCACAGGCTCTAAAGGCTGTAATAGAGCCTTTTGCGGCCTAATAAAGGCCTTACACGTAAATCACGTTGTTCCACGTGCTCCGCAGGTTACCATCGGTCTAGTCCTTCCACTCTCAATGGACTACAACGTCCCAAGTCGTTTTCCCTGGCGCCATGGCTTTAGAACACCGTTAACTACGTGCACAGGCTCTAAAGGCTGTAATAGGCCTTTTGCGCCTAATAAAGGCCTTACACGTAAATCACGTTGTTCCACTTGCCTGCGCAGGTTACCATCGGTCTAATCCTTCCACTCTCAATGGACTACAACGTCCCAAGTCGTTTTCCCTGGCGCCATGGCTTTAGAACACCGTTAACTACGTGCACAGGCCTCTAAAGGCTGTAATACGGCTTTTGCCGCCTAATAAAGGCCTTACACGTAAATCACGTTGTTTCCACGTGCCTGCGCAGGTTACCATCGGTCTAGTCCTTCCACTCTCAATGGACTGCAACGTCCCAAGTCGTTTTCCCTGGCGCCATGCTTTAGAACACCGTTAACTGCGTGCACAGGTCTCTAAAGGCTGTAATAGAGCCTTTTTGCGGCCTAATAAAGGCCTTACACGTAAATCACGTTGTTCCACGTGCCTCCGCAGGTTACCATCGGTCTAGTCCTTCCACTCTCAATGGACTACAACGTCCCAAGTCGTTTTCCTGGCGCCATGGCTTTTAGAACACCGTTAACTGCGTGCACAGGTCTCTAAAGGCTGTAATAGAGCCCTTTTGTCGTGCCTAATAAAGGCCTTACACGTAAATCACGTGTTCCATGTGCCTCGCAGGTTACCATCGGTCTAGTCCTTCCACTCTCAATGACTAGCACGTCTCAAGTCGTTTTTCCTTGCGCCTGGCTTTAGAACACCGTCAACTACGTGCACAGGCCTCTAAAGTTAATATGGCCTTTTACCGCCTATTAAAGGCCTTACACGTAAATTCACGTTGTTCCACTTGCCTGCGCAGGTTACCATCGGTCTAGTCCTTCCACTCTCAATGGACTACAACGTCCCAAGTTCGTTTCCTGCGCCATGGCTTTAGAACACCGTTAACTACGTGCACAGGCCTCTAAAGGTTGTAATAATGGCCTTTTAACCGCCTAATAAAGGCCTTACACGTAAATCACGTTGTTTCACTTGCCTGCGCAGGTTACCATCGGTCTAGTCCTCACTCTCAATGAACTACTACGTCCCAAGTCGTTTTCCTTGGCGCCATGGCTTAGAACACCGTCAACTACGTGCAAGGACCTTTAAAGGTTATAATATGGCCTTTTACCGCCTATTAAAAGGCGTTACACGTAAATCACGTTGTTCACGTGCCTGCGCAGGTTACCATCGGTCTAGTCCTTCCACTCTCAATGAACTGCAACGTCTCAAGTCGTTTTTTCTGCGCCATGGCTTTAGAACACCGTTAACTACGTGCACAGGTCTCTAAAGGCTGTAATAGAGCCTTTTGCGCCTAATAAAGGCCTTACACGTAAATCACGTTGTTCCACTTGCCTGCGCAGGTTACCATCGGTCTAATCCTTCCACTCTCAATGGACTACAGTCCCAAGTCGTTTTCCCTGGCGCCATGGCTTTAGAACACCGTTAACTACGTGCACAGGTCTCTAAAGGCTGTAATAGAGCCTTTTGCGGCCTAATAAAGGCGGTGTTCTACAAAGCATGGCGCACGGCCGAACCAACGAACTTGGGACGGTTTGCCTAGTCCACCTTGCAGAGTGCGAAGGGATTAAGACCCGACCCTGGGTAACCCCTGCGCCAGCCGCAAGTGGAACCACGTGATTTCACCGTCCGTAAGCGCCTCTCTCCATTAGCGCGCGCCAAAAGGCGCCGTCACTCTAAAGCCTTCTAGCGAGGCCTCGCTGCACGTACGTTAACGGCCTGCTCTAAAGCCATCGGCGCCAAGAAACCACCAACGACTGGAGACGTGCCGGTAGCTCCATTGAGACGCGTGGACAGGACGCTCAGACCGACTCGGCTCACCTGCGGCAACCGCACGTGAACACACGTGACTTTACGTGGAACGGCCTTTCATTCAGGCCGCAAAACGGCCTCTATCTACCAGGCTTTACCGAGACGCTGTGCACGTAGTTAACCGGTGTTACCTCCCCCCACGCCATGGCGCCAGGGAAACGCACTTGCGACGCCCTTGCAGTCCATTGCAGCCAGTGAAAGGACTAGAACCGGCCCATGGTACCTGCGCAGCGCAAGTCTGGACCACACACGGTCCCGATTTCTACCGTGGAACGCCCGCCTCTTATCTACGGCCCCTGCCAAAAGGCTCTATCACCAGCCTTTAGAGACCCTCGCTGCACAGCAGTTAACCGCCTCTGTTCTACCCAACGCCCACTGGCGCCAGGGAACCACACGCACCTTGCGGACCGTCTTTGTACTCTCCCTCCCCCGTCGCATCTCGAGACGTGGACTAGGCACTAGACGATCGGTAACCCTCGCCGCCAGCCCGCACACGTGGGCAACACGTCGATTTTACGCTGCTCAGCGCTCTCTCATTAGCCGCAAACCAGGCTCTATTCACAGCCTCTCCTCAGAGACCTGTGCACGCTAGTTAACCGGCCTGTCTACACAACGCCATGGCGCCGGGGAAAACCCGACTTGGGCCGCACGTTGCAGTCCATTGAGAGTCGGACGGACTACGACCGCATGGTAACCCGCTTGCCGGAGGCCCACGTGGAACCACCCGCTGCATTTACGTGGTAAGGCCCTTTATCTAGGCCCCCGCCAAAACGGCCTCCCTATTCAGCAAGCCTCTTCAAACACCTTGCTGCAACGCAGTTAACGCGTGTTCTAAACGCATGGCGCCAGGGAACAACGACTTGCGGACATTTGTAGTCCACTTGAAGCAGTGGAAGCGATAGAGACCCGATGGTCAACCTGCGCAGGACAGTGGAACAACGTGATTTTACGTCGTAAGCCCCTTTATTAGGCCGCAAAAGACTCTATTACAGCCCTTTAGTACCAGCACTGTGACGCACCGTTACGCGTGTTTACTGCGCCATGGACCCAGGGAAACATGGGACGTTGTACAGTCCATTGAGAAGTTGGAAGGATATAGAAACCGATCGGTAACCTGCGCAGGCAAGTGGAAACAACGTGATTACCGTGTAAGGCCCTTTAATATGGCGGTCAAAAAGGCCGTATTACAAGCCTTCTAGAGGCCTGTGCCGTAGCTTACTGGTGCCTCTCAAACACGGCCATGCGCGCCAAGGAAAACGACTTGAGCACGCCCGTAGTACCCATTGAGACGGGACAGACAAGACGCGATGGTAAACTGCGCAGCGCGCAAGTGACACACGTGAATCTTCACGTGTACGGCCTTTATTAGGGCGGCAAAGGCTCTATTACAGCCCTTCTAGAGACCTGTTGCACGTAGTTAACGGTGTTCTAAAGCCATGGCCACCAGGGAAACGACTTGGGACGTTGCAAGTCCATTGAGAGTGGAAGGACTAGACCGATGGTAACCTGCGGAGGCCACGTGGAGACAACGTGATTTACGTGTTAAGGCCTTTATTAGGCCCTCAAAAGGCTCTATTACAGCCTTTAGAGACCTGTTGCACGTAGTTAACGGTGGTTCTAAAGCCATGGCCGCCAGGGGAAAACGACCTTGGGACGTTGCAGTCCCATTGTGAGTGGAAGGATAGACCGATGGAACCTGCGGAGGCACGTGGAACAACGTGATGTACGTGGTAAGGCCTTATTAGGCGGCAAAAGGCTTCGTATTACAGCCTTAGAGCTCCTGTACACGCAGTTAACAGTGGTTCTAAAGCCATGGCGCCAGGGAAAAACGACTTGGGACGTTGTAGTCCCATTGAGAGTGGAAGGATTAGACCGATGGTAACCTGCGCAGGCAAGTGGAACAACGTGATTTAACGTGTAAGGCCTTTATTAGGCGGCCAAAGCGCTATTACAGCCTTTAGAGGCCTGTGCACGTAGTTAACGGTGTTCTAAAGCCATGGCGCCAGGAAAAACGACTTGAGACGTTGCAGTTCATTGAGAGTGGAAGGACTAGACCGATGGTAACCTGCGCAGGCACGTGGAACAACGTGATTTACGTGTAACGCCTTTAATAGGCGGTAAAAGGCCATATTATAACCTTTAAAGGTCTGTGCACGTAGTTGACGGTGTTCTAAAGCCATGGCGCCAAGGAAAACGACTTGGGACGTCGTAGTCCATTGAGAGTGGAAGGACTAGACCGATGGTTAACCTGCGCATGGCACGGTGGAACCACTGATTTACGTTAAGGCCTTTATTAGGCGGTAAAAGCTCATATTACAGTCTTTATAGAGTCTGTGCACGTAATGTTGACGGTTCTAAAAGCCATGGGCGCAAGGAAAACGACTTTGGGACGTTGTAGTCCATTGAGAGTGGGAAGGACTAGACCGATGGTAACCTGCGGAGGCACGTGGAACAACGTGATTTACGTGTAAGGCCTTTATTAGGCGGCAAAAGGCCATATTACAAGCCTTTAGAGGCCTGTGCACGTAGTTGACGGTGTTCTTAAAGCCATGGCGCCAGGGAAAACGACTTGGGACGTCGTAGTCCATTGAGAGTGGAAGGACTAGACCGATGGTAACCTGCGCAGGCAAGTGGAACAACGTGATTTACGTTGTAACGGCCTTTATTAGGCCGGCAAAAGGCTCTATTACAAGCCTTTAGAGGCCTGTGCCACGCAGTTAACGGTGTTCTAAAGCCATGGCGCCAGGAAAACGACTTGGACGTTGTAGTTCCATTGAAGAGTTGAAGGACTAGACCGATGGTAACCTGCGGAGCACGTGGAACAACGTGATTTACGTGTAAGGCCTTTATTAGGCCGCAAAAGGCCTCTATTACAGCCTTTAAGACCTGTGCACGTAGTTAACGGTGTTTCTAAAGCCATGGCGCCAGGGAAAACGACTGGGACGTTGTAGTCCATTGAGAGTGGAAGGACTAGACCGATGGTAACCTTGCGCAGGCACGTGGAACAACGTGATTTACGTGTAAGGCCTTTATTAGGCGGCAAAAGGCCGTATTACAGCCTTTAGAGGCCTGTGCACGTAGTTAACGGTGTTCTAAAGCCATGGCGCCAGGAAAACGACTTGGGACGTTGCAGTTCCATTGAGAGTGGAAGGACTAGACCGATGGTAACCTGCGCAGGCACGTGGAACAACGTGATTTACGTGTAAGGCCTTTATTAGGCGGTAAAAGGCCTATTACAGCCTTTAGAGACCTGTGCACGTAGTTGACGGTGTTCTAAAGCCATGGCGCCAGGGAAAACGACTTGGGACGTCGTAGTCCATTGAGAGTGGAAGGACTAGACCGATGGTAACCTGCGCAGGCAAGTGGAACAACGTGATTTACGTGTAAGGCCCTTTATTAGGCCGCAAAAGGTCTATTACAGCCTTTAGAGACCTGTGCACGTAGTTAACGGTGTTCTAAAGCCATGGCGCCAAGGAAAACGACTTGGGACGTTGTAGTCCATTGAGAGTGGAGGACTAGACCGAATGGTAAACCTGCGCAGGCCACGTGGAACAAACGTGATTTACGTGGAAGGCGCTTTAATAGGCCCGTAAAAAGGCATAATATACAGCCTTTAGAGGCCTGTGACGTAGTTGACTGTGTTCTAAAGCCATGGCGCCAGGGAAAACGGACTTGGACGTCGTAGTCCATTGAGAGTGGGAAGGACTAGACCGATGGTAACCTGCGCAGGCAAGTGGAACAACGTGATTACGTGTGGAAGGCCTTAATAGGCGGCAAAAGGCTCTATTACGCCTTTTAGACAGGTCTGTGCACGTAGTTGACCGGTGTTCTAAAGCCATGGCGCAAGGGAAAACGGACTTGGGGACGTTTGGTAGGTCCATTGAGAGTGGAAGGACTAGACGATGGGTAACCATGCGCAGGCAAGGGACCAACGTGATTACGTATAAGGCCTTTATTAGGCGGTAAAAGGCCATATTACAACCTTTTAGAGGCCTGTGCACGTAGTTGGACTGTGTTCTAAAGCCATGGCGCCAAGGAAACGACTTGAGGACGGTCGTAGTACATTGAGAGCGGAAGGACTAGACCGATGGTAACCTGCTGAGGCACGTGGGACCACGTGATTTACGTGTAAGGCCTTTATTAGGCGGCTAAAGGCTCGTATTACAGGCCTTTAGAGGCCTGTGCACTGGTTAACGGTGTTTTTAAAGCCATGGCGCCAGGGAAAAACGGACTTGGGACATTGCAGTCCATTTGAGAGTGGAAGGACTAGGACGAATGGAACCTGGCGGAGGCACGTGGACAAGTGATTTACGTGTAAGGCCTTAATAGGCGGTTAAAAGGCTCATATTATAGCCTTCAGAGGTCTGTGCACGTAGTTGACGGTGTTCTAAAGCCATGGCGCCAAGGGAAAACGACTTGGGACTTTGCAGGTCCATGAGAGTGGAAGGACTAGACCGATGGTAACCTGGCGGAGGCACGATGTGGAACGTTCGTGATTTACGTGGAAGGCCTTTAATTAGGCGGTAAAAGGCCATATTACAACCTTTAGAGGCCTGTGCACGTAGTTACGTGTTCTAAAGCCATGGCGCCAGGGAAAACGACTTGGGACGTTGTAGTCCATTGAGAGTGGAAGGACTAGACGATGGTAACCTGCGCAGGCAAGTGGAACAACGTGATTTACGTGTAAGGCCTTTATTAGGCGCAAAAGGCTCTATTACAGCCTTTAGAGACCTGTGCACGTAGTTAACGGTGTTCTAAAGCCATGGCGCCAGGGAAAACGACTTGGGACGTTGTAGTCCATTGAGAGTGGAAGGACTAGACCGATGGTAACCTGCAGAGGCACGTGGAACAACGTGATTTACGTGTAAGGCCTTTATTAGGCCGCAAAAGGCTCTATTACAGCCTTTAGAGACCTGTGCACGTAGTTAACGGTGTTCTAAAGCCATGACGCCAATGGAAACGACTTGGGACGTTGTAGTTCCATTGAGAGTGGAAGGACTAGACCGATGGTAACCTGCGCAGGCAACGTGGAACAACGTGATTTACGTGTAAGGCCTTTATTATGGCCGCAAAAGGCCTATTACAGCCTTTAGAGGCCTGTGCACGTAGTTAACGGTGTTCTAAAGCCATGGCGCCAGGGAAAACGACTTGGGACGTTGTAGTCCATTGAGAGTGGAAGGATAGACCGATGGTAACCTGCGCAGGCAGTGGAACAACGTGATTTACGTGTAAGGCCTTTATTAGGCGGCAAAAGGCCATATTACAGCCTTTAGAGGCCTGTGCACGTAGTTAACGGTGTTCTAAAAGCCATGGCGCCAGGAAAAACGACCTTGGCAGACGTGTAGTCATTAAGAGTGGAAGGACTAGACCGATGTAACCTGCGCAGGCACGTGGAACAACGTGATTTACGTGTAAGGCCTTTATTAGGCGGCAAAAGGCCGTATTACAACCTTTAAAGGCTGTGCACGTAGTTAACGGTGTTCTAAAGCCATGGCGCCAAGGAAAACGACTTGGGACGTGTAGTCCATTGAGAGTGGAAGGACTAGACCGATGGTAACCTGCGCAGGCAGTGGAACAACGTGATTTACGTGTAAGGCCTTTATTAGGCCGCAAAGGCCTATTAACAGCTTTAAGACCTGTGCACGTAGTTAACGGTGTTCTAAAAGCCATGCGCCAGGGAAAACGACTTGGAGACGTTGGCCAGTCCTTGAGAGTGGAAGGACTAGACCGATGGTAACCTGCGCAGGCACGTGGAACCACCTGATTTACGTGTAAGGCCTTTATTTTAGGCCGGCAAAAGGCCTAATTACAGCCTTTTAACAGGACCGTGGCACGCAGTTAACGGTGTTTAAAGGCATGGCGCCAGGAAACGACCTGGGACATTGTAGTCCATTGAGAGTGGAAGGACTAGACCGAATTGGTAACCTGCGGGCGGGGGCCCCCCCCCACCCGTTGGAACAACGTGATTTACGGTGTAGGCTTTATTTAGGCCGCAAAAGGCTCTATTACAGCCTTTAAAGGACCTTGTGCACCGTAGTTAACGGGTGTTCTAAAGCCATGGCGCCAGGGGGAAAACGACTTGGGACGCTTGCAGTCCATTGAGAGTGGAGGATTAGACCGATGGAACCTGCGGAGGCACGTGGAACAACGTGATTTACGTGTAAGGCCTTTATTAGGCGGCCAAAAGGGCTCTATTACAGCCTTTAGAGGCCCGTGTGCACGCAGTTGACTGTGTTCTAAGCCATGGCGGCCAGGGAAACGACCTTGGGACTCGTTAGGTCCATTGAGAAGGACAGGACTAGACCCGATGAGTAACCTGCGGAGGCACGTGGAACCACGGATTTACCGTGAAGGCCTTTATTAGCCGCAAAGGCTCGTATTACAGCCTTTGGATAGACCTGTGCACGCATGTTAACGGCGTTCTAAAGCCATGGCGCCAGGGGAAACGACTTGGGACGTTGTAAGTCCATTGAGAGTGGAAGGATTAGACCGGATGGTAACCTGGGGAGGCAAGTGGGAACAACGTGATTACAGTGTAAGGCCTTATATGGCGGAAAAGGCCGTATTACATCCTTTAGAGTCCTGTGCACGTAGTTACGGTGTTCTAAAGCCATGGCGCCAGAAAAACGACTTGAGACGTTGCAGTTCATGGAGAGTGGACAGGACTAGACCGATGGTAACCTGCGCAGGCACGTGGAACAACGTGATTTACGTGTAAGGCCTTTAATAGGCGGTAAAAGGCCATATTACAACCTTTAAAAGGCCTGTGCACGTAGTAACGGTGTTCTAAAGCCATGGCGCCAAAAAACGACTTGAGACGTTGAAGTATATTGAGAGTGGAAGGTACTTAGACAGATGGTAACCTGCGCAGGCAGTGGAACAACGGTGATTTACGTGTAAGGCCTTTATAGGCGAAAAGGCCTATTAACAGCTTTAAGTCCTGTGCACGTCAATTGACGGTGTTTCTAAAGCCATGGCGCAAGGAAAACGACTTGGGACGTTGTAGTCCATTGAGAGTGGAAGGACTAGACCGATGGTAACCTGCGCAGGCAAGTGGACAAACGTGATTTACGTGTAAGGCTTTATTAGGCGGAAAAGGCCGATTACCAACCTTTAAGAGGCCTGTGCAGCTAGCCCCCCTAACGTGTTACTTCAAAGCACATGGCGCACGGAAAATCGACTCTGACGAGTCGTGCAGTCAATTCGGAACGAGGAAGGACTAGACCGATGGTAACCTGCGCAGGGAGTGGACACAACCGTGATTTAACGTGTAACCCTTTATAGCGCAAAAGGCACTACTTACACCGTCTTAAATGTGCACGTACGTTAACCGGTGTCTAAGCCATGGCGCCAGGAAAACGACTCGGGACGTTCGATCCATTGAGAGAGGGAAGGATGACCGTATGGTAACACTCGCGGAGGCACAGGTGGAACCGACGTTGATTTCACGTGCTAACGGCCTTATATTAGGCGGTAACAAGGCCTACTTACAGCCTTTAGAGGCCTTGCACGACGTTAACGGCTGTTCTAAAGCCTGGCGCCAGGAAACACTTGGCATGAGTCCATTTGAGAGTGGAAGGACTAGACCAATGGTAACCTGCGGAGCGCACGTGGAACAACGTGATTTACGTGTAAGCTTATAGCTAAACAGGCCACTTTATCCACTTTAAAGGTCTGTGCACGTAGTGACGGTGCCTTCCTTACGCCCATTAGCCATGCGCGCAACGGAAAACCGACCCTGGGACGTCTAGTCAACTTGACGAGTGGAAGGATAGCACCGATGGTACACCTGCGCAGCGCAATGGAACAAACTCGATTTACGTGTAAGGCCTTATTAGGCCGCACAAGGCCTCATTACACGCCTTTAGAAGCCTGTGCCGTCAGTTACGGTGTTCTAAAGCCATGGCGCCGGGAAAACGACTTGGGACGTTGGTAGTCCATTGAGAGTGGAAGGAACTAGACCGATGGTACCTGCGCAGCGCACGTGGAACAACTGATTTAACGTGTAAGGCCTTTATTAGGCCGCAAAAGGCCTGTATTACACGCCTTTAAGGACCTGTGCACGCAGTTAACGGTGTTCTAAAGCCATGGCGCAGGGAAAACGACTTGGGACGTTGTAGTCCATTGAGAGTGGAAGAGACTAGACCGAATGGTAACCTTGCGCAGCGCGTGGAACAACGTGATTTACGTTAGCGCTTTATTAGGCCGGCAACAGGCTCTATTACAGCCTTTAGAGGTCTGTGCACGTAGTTAACGGTGTTTAAAGCATGGCGCCAAGGAAAACGACTTGGGACCGTTGTAGTTCTCCATTGAGAGTGGAAAGGATAGACCGATGGTAACCCTGCGCAGGCAGTGGAACAACGTGATTTACGTGTAAGGCCTTTAATTAGGCGGAAAAGGCCATATTAACAGCCTTTAGAGGCCTGTGCACGTAGTTAACGGTGTTCTAAGCCAGGCGCGGTGAGACTCGTAACGTCCTAGCAGAGGATAACGTGTAACGTGCAAACAGTGATTTTTACGTGTAAGGGCTTTATTAGGCGCACAAAAGGCTCTATTACAGCCTTTAGAGACCTGGCACGTAGTTAACGGTGTTCTAAAAGCCATGGCGCCAAGGGAAAACGACTTGGGACGTTGCAGTCCTGTGAGAGAGTGGAAGAACTAGACCGATGGTAACCTGCGGCAGGCAGTGGAACACCGTGATTTAACGTGTAAGGCCTTTATTAGGCCGAAAAGGCTCTATTACAAGCCTTTAGAGACCTGTGCACGAGTTAAGCGGTGTTCTAAAAGCCATGGCGCCAAGGAAAACGACTTTGAGACGTCGTAGTCATTGAGAGTGGAAGACTAGAACCGCGATGGTAACCTGCGCAGGCAAGTGGAACAACGTGATTTACGTGTAAGGCGCTTTATATTAGCCGCAAAGGCTCTATTACAGCCTTTAGAGACGCTGTGCACGAGTTAACGGTGTTCTAAAGCCATGGCGCCAGGAAACGACTTTGGGACGTTGTAGTCCATTTGAGAGCGAGGAAGGACTAGACCGATGTAACCTGCGCAGGCACAGTGGAACAACGTGATTCTACGTGTAAGGCCTTTATTAGGCCGCAAAAGGCTCTACTTACAGGCCTTTAGAGACCTGTGCACGAGTTAACGGTGTTTCTAAAGCCATGGCGCCAAGGGAAAACACTTGGGACGTTGTAGTCCATTGAGAGTGGAAGGACTTAAGACGATGGTAACCTGCGCAGGCAACGTGGAACAACCGTGATTTACAGTGTTAAGTCTTTATTAAGGCGGCAAAAGCCGTATTACAGCTCTTTAGAGGCCTGTGCACGTAGTTAACGGTGTTCTAAGCCATGGCGCCAGGAAAAACGACTTGGAGACGTTGCAGTTCATTGAGAGTGGAAGGACTAGACCGATGGTAACCTGCGCAGGCACTGGACAACCGTGATTTACGTGATAAGGCCTTTAATTATGCGGTAAAAGGCCTATTAGCAACTGCTTTAAGGCTGTGCACGTAGTTGACGGTGTTCTATAAGCCATGGCGAAAGGAAAACGTCTTGGGACGTCGTACTACCCATTGAGAGTGAAGGAACAAGACCGATGGTAACCTGCGCAGGCACGTGGAACAACGTGATTTACGTGTAAGGCCTTTTATTAGGCGGCAAAAGGCCGATATTACAGCCTTTAGAGGCCTGTGCACGTAAGTTAACGGTGTCTAAAGCCAAATGGCGCCCAAAAAACGACTTGAGACGTTTAGCATTTTGAGAGTGGAAGGACTAGAACCGATGGTAACTGGCAGGCACGTGGAACACGTGATTTACGTGTAAGGCCTTTATATAGGGCGGAAAAGGCCTATTAAACCTTTAAGTACCTGGTGCACGTAGCTTGAACGGTGTTCAAAGCCATGGCGCCAAGAAAAAAACGACTGGAGCGTCGTAGTGCCATTGAGAGTGGAAGGACTAGACCGATGGTAACCTGCGAGGCAAGTGGAACAACGTGATTTACGGTGTAAGGCCTTTTATTAGGCGTAAAAAGGCATATTACAAACCTTTAGAGGCCTGTGCGACGTAGTTGATGGTTTCTAAAAGGCCCATGGGACTCAAGGAGGAAACGATTGAGACGTGTAGCCATAGAGTGGAAGCAAGACTACAGACGCGATGGTAACGCTGCGCAGGGCAAGTGGAACAAGTGATTTACGTGTAAAGGCCT
>JASGCC010002351.1:0-28932 GCA_030067915.1 Hydractinia echinata
AAACTACAAGTCTCATGGAGTGGTAAAAAATAATTTTAAAATCGTTCGGGAAATGAGTTTACTCCTGGGTACTTTCTTTGTATACATTCGACTATACGGGCGAGCCCGGGATTTACGGGAAATCTTTCGGTTGCCGGAGATTAAACTGGTTTCATTCGGCGTCTCATCAAAAATGAAAATATTTTTGAAAACTACAAGTCTCATGGGTTTTAGTGGTGAAAAAATAATTTTAAAAATCGTTCGGGAAATGAGTTTACTCCCTGCTACTTTCTTTGTATACATTCGACTATACAGCCGGGATTTACGGGAAATCGCGGGTTTTCGGTTGCCGGCGATTAAACTGGTTTCATTCGGCGTCTCATCAAAAATGAAAATTTTTGAAAACTACAAGTCTCATGGGTTTTAGTGGTGAAAAAATAATTTTAAAAATCGTTCGGGAAATGAGTTTACTCCCTGGGTACTTTCTTTGTATACATTCGACTATACGGGCCGAGCCCGGGATTTACGGGAAATCGCGGGTTTTCGGTTGCCGGAGATTAAACTGGTTTCATTCGGCGTCTCATCAAAAATGAAAATATTTTTGAAAACTACAAGTCTCATGGGTTTTAGTGGTGAAAAAATAATTTTAAAAATCGTTCGGGAAATGAGTTTACTCCCTGGTACTTTCTTTGTATACATTCGACTATACGGGATTTACGGGAAATCGCGGGTTTTCGGTTGCCGGCGATTAAACTGGCGTCTCATCAAAAATGAAAATATTTTTGAAAACTACAAGTCTCATGGGTTTTAGTGGTGAAAAAATAATTTTAAAAATCGTTCGGGAAATGAGTTTACTCCCTGGGTACTTTCTTTGTATACATTCGACTATACGGGCCGAGCCCGGGATTTACGGGAAATCGCGGGTTTTCGGTTGCCGGAGATTAAACTGCTTTCATTCGGCGTCTCATCAAAAATGAAAATATTTTGAAAACTACAAGTCTCATGGGTTTTAGTGGTGAAAAAATAATTTTAAAAATCGTTCGGGAAATGAGTTTACTCCCTGGGTACTTTCTTTGTATACATTCGACTATACGGGCCGAGCCGGGATTTACGGGAAATCGCGGGTTTTCGGTTGCCGGCGATTAAACTGGTTTCATTCGGCGTCTCATCAAAAATGAAAATATTTTTGAAAACTACAAGTCTCATGGGTTTTAGTGGTGAAAAAATAATTTTAAAAATCGTTCGGGAAATGAGTTTACTCCCTGGGTACTTTCTTTGTATACATTCGACTATACGGGCCGAGCCCGGGATTTACGGGAAATCGCGGGTTTTCGGTTGCCGGAGATTAAACTGGTTTCATTCGGCGTCTCATCAAAAATGAAAATTTTTGAAAACTACAAGTCTCATGGGTTTTAGTGGTGAAAAAATAATTTTAAAAATCGTTCGGGAAATGAGTTTACTCCCTGGGTACTTTCTTTGTATACATTCGACTATACGGGATTTACGGGAAATCGCGGGTTTTCGGTTGCCGGAGATTAAACTGGTTTCATTCGGCGTCTCATCAAAAATGAAAATATTTTTGAAAACTACAAGTCTCATGGGTTTTAGTGGTGAAAAAATAATTTTAAAAATCGTTCGGGAAATGAGTTTACTCCCTGGGTACTTTCTTTGTATACATTCGACTATACGGGCCGAGCCCGGGATTTACGGGAAATCGCGGGTTTTCGGTTGCCGGAGATTAAACTGGTTTCATTCGGCGTCTCATCAAAAATGAAAATATTTTTGAAAACTACAAGTCTCATGGGTTTTAGTGGTGAAAAAATAATTTTAAAAATCGTTCGGGAAATGAGTTTACTCCCTGGGTACTTTCTTTGTATACATTCGACTATACGGGCCGAGCCCGGGATTTACGGGAAATCGCGGGTTTTCGGTTGCCGGAGATTAAACTGGTTTCATTCGGCGTCTCATCAAAAATGAAAATATTTTTGAAAACTACAAGTCTCATGGGTTTTAGTGGTGAAAAAATAATTTTAAAAATCGTTCGGGAAATGAGTTTACTCCCTGGGTACTTTCTTTGTATACATTCGACTATACGGGCCGAGCCGGGATTTACGGGAAATCGCGGGTTTTCGGTTGCCGGAGATTAAACTGGTTTCATTCGGCGTCTCATCAAAAATGAAAATATTTTTGAAAACTACAAGTCTCATGGGTTTTAGTGGTGAAAAAATAATTTTAAAAATCGTTCGGGAAATGAGTTTACTCCCTTACTTTCTTTGTATACATTCGACTATACGGGATTTACGGGAAATCGCGGGTTTTCGGTTGCCGGCGATTAAACTGGTTTCATTCGGCGTCTCATCAAAAATGAAAATATTTTTGAAAACTACAAGTCTCATGGGTTTTAGTGGTGAAAAAATAATTTTAAAAATCGTTCGGGAAATGAGTTTACTCCCTGGGTACTTTCTTTGTATACATTCGACTATACGGGCCGAGCCCGGGATTTACGGGAAATCGCGGGTTTTCGGTTGCCGGAGATTAAACTGGTTTCATTCGGCGTCTCATCAAAAATGAAAATATTTTTGAAAACTACAAGTCTCATGGGTTTTAGTGGTGAAAAAATAATTTTAAAAATCGTTCGGGAAATGAGTTTACTCCCTGGGTACTTTCTTTGTATACATTCGACTATACGGGCCGAGCCCGGGATTTACGGGAAATCGCGGGTTTTCGGTTGCCGGAGATTAAACTGGTTTCATTCGGCGTCTCATCAAAAATGAAAATTTTTGAAAACTACAAGTCTCATGGGTTTTAGTGGTGAAAAAATAATTTTAAAAATCGTTCGGGAAATGAGTTTACTCCCTGGGTACTTTCTTTGTATACATTCGACTATACGGGCCGAGCCCGGGATTTACGGGAAATCGCGGGTTTTCGGTTGCCGGAGATTAAACTGGTTTCATTCGGCGTCTCATCAAAAATGAAAATATTTTTGAAAACTACAAGTCTCATGGGTTTTAGTGGTGAAAAAATAATTTTAAAAATCGTTCGGGAAATGAGTTTACTCCCTGGGTACTTTCTTTGTATACATTCGACTATACGGGCCGAGCCCGGGATTTACGGGAAATCGCGGGTTTTCGGTTGCCGGAGATTAAACTGGTTTCATTCGGCGTCTCATCAAAAATGAAAATATTTTGAAAACTACAAGTCTCATGGGTTTTAGTGGTGAAAAAATAATTTTAAAAATCGTTCGGGAAATGAGTTTACTCCCTGGGTACTTTCTTTGTATACATTCGACTATACGGGATTTACGGGAAATCGCGGGTTTTCGGTTGCCGGAGATTAAACTGGTTTCATTCGGCGTCTCATCAAAAATGAAAAATTTTTGAAAACTACAAGTCTCATGGGTTTTAGTGGTGAAAAAATAATTTTAAAAATCGTTCGGGAAATGAGTTTACTCCCTGGGTACTTTCTTTGTATACATTCGACTATACGGGCCGAGCCCGGGATTTACGGGAAATCGCGGGTTTTCGGTTGCCGGAGATTAAACTGGTTTCATTCGGCGTCTCATCAAAAATGAAAAATTTTTGAAAACTACAAGTCTCATGGGTTTTAGTGGTGAAAAAATAATTTTAAAAATCGTTCGGGAAATGAGTTTACTCCCTGGGTACTTTCTTTGTATACATTCGACTATACGGGCCGAGCCCGGGATTTACGGGAAATCGCGGGTTTTCGGTTGCCGGAGATTAAACTGGTTTCATTCGGCGTCTCATCAAAAATGAAAATATTTTTGAAAACTACAAGTCTCATGGGTTTTAGTGGTGAAAAAATAATTTTAAAAATCGTTCGGGAAATGAGTTTACTCCCTGGGTACTTTCTTTGTATACATTCGACTATACGGGCCGAGCCCGGGATTTACGGGAAATCGCGGGTTTTCGGTTGCCGGCGATTAAACTGGTTTCATTCGGCGTCTCATCAAAAATGAAAATATTTTTGAAAACTACAAGTCTCATGGGTTTTAGTGGTGAAAAAATAATTTTAAAAATCGTTCGGGAAATGAGTTTACTCCCTGGGTACTTTCTTTGTATACATTCGACTATACGGGCCGAGCCGGGATTTACGGGAAATCGCGGGTTTTCGGTTGCCGGAGATTAAACTGGTTTCATTCGGCGTCTCATCAAAAATGAAAATATTTTTGAAAACTACAAGTCTCATGGGTTTTAGTGGTGAAAAAATAATTTTAAAAATCGTTCGGGAAATGAGTTTACTCCCTGGGTACTTTCTTTGTATACATTCGACTATACGGGCCGAGCCCGGGATTTACGGGAAATCGGGTTTTCGGTTGCCGGAGATTAAACTGGTTTCATTCGGCGTCTCATCAAAAATGAAAATATTTTTGAAAACTACAAGTCTCATGGGTTTTAGTGGTGAAAAAATAATTTTAAAAATCGTTCGGGAAATGAGTTTACTCCCTGGGTACTTTCTTTGTATACATTCGACTATACGGGCCGAGCCCGGGATTTACGGGAAATCGCGGGTTTTCGGTTGCCGGAGATTAAACTGGTTTCATTCGGCGTCTCATCAAAAATGAAAATATTTTTGAAAACTACAAGTCTCATGGGTTTTAGTGGTGAAAAAATAATTTTAAAAATCGTTCGGGAAATGAGTTTACTCCCTGGGTACTTTCTTTGTATACATTCGACTATACGGGCCGAGCCCGGGATTTACGGGAAATCGCGGGTTTTCGGTTGCCGGAGATTAAACTGGTTTCATTCGGCGTCTCATCAAAAATGAAAAATTTTTGAAAACTACAAGTCTCATGGGTTTTAGTGGTGAAAAAATAATTTTAAAAATCGTTCGGGAAATGAGTTTACTCCCTGGGTACTTTCTTTGTATACATTCGACTATACGGGCCGAGCCGGGATTTACGGGAAATCGCGGGTTTTCGGTTGCCGGAGATTAAACTGGTTTCATTCGGCGTCTCATCAAAAATGAAAATATTTTTGAAAAATGCAAGTCTCATGGGTTTTAGTGGTGAAAAAATAATTTTAAAAATCGTTCGGGAAATGAGTTTACTCCCTGCTTACTTTCTTTGTATACATTCGACTATACGGGATTTACGGGAAATCGCGGGTTTTCGGTTGCCGGATTAAACTGGTTTTTCGGCGTCTCATCAAAAATGAAAATATTTTTGAAAACTACAAGTCTCATGGGTTTTAGTGGTGAAAAAATAATTTTAAAAATCGTTCGGAAATGAGTTTACTCCCTGGGTACTTTCTTTGTATACATTCGACTATACGGGCCGAGCCCGGGATTTACGGGAAATCGCGGGTTTTCGGTTGCCGGAGATTAAACTGGTTTCATTCGGCGTCTCATCAAAAATGAAAATATTTTTGAAAACTACAAGTCTCATGGGTTTTAGTGGTGAAAAAATAATTTTAAAAATCGTTCGGGAAATGAGTTTACTCCCTGGGTACTTTCTTTGTATACATTCGACTATACGGGCCGAGCCCGGGATTTACGGGAAATCGCGGGTTTTCGGTTGCCGGAGATTAAACTGGTTTCATTCGGCGTCTCATCAAAAATGAAAATATTTTTGAAAACTACAAGTCTCATGGGTTTTAGTGGTGAAAAAATAATTTTAAAAATCGTTCGGGAAATGAGTTTACTCCCTGGGTACTTTCTTTGTATACATTCGACTATACGGGCCGAGCCCGGGATTTACGGGAAATCGCGGGTTTTCGGTTGCCGGAGATTAAACTGGTTTCATTCGGCGTCTCATCAAAAATGAAAATATTTTTGAAAACTACAAGTCTCATGGGTTTTAGTGGTGAAAAAATAATTTTAAAAATCGTTCGGGAAATGAGTTTACTCCCTGGGTACTTTCTTTGTATACATTCGACTATACGGGCCGAGCCCGGGATTTACGGGAAATCGCGGGTTTTCGGTTGCCGGAGATTAAACTGGTTTCATTCGGCGTCTCATCAAAAATGAAAAATTTTTGAAAACTACAAGTCTCATGGGTTTTAGTGGTGAAAAAATAATTTTAAAAATCGTTCGGGAAATGAGTTTACTCCCTGGGTACTTTCTTTGTATACATTCGACTATACGGGCCGAGCCCGGGATTTACGGGAAATCGCGGGTTTTCGGTTGCCGGAGATTAAACTGGTTTCATTCGGCGTCTCATCAAAAATGAAAATATTTTTGAAAACTACAAGTCTCATGGGTTTTAGTGGTGAAAAAATAATTTTAAAAATCGTTCGGGAAATGAGTTTACTCCCTGGGTACTTTCTTTGTATACATTCGACTATACGGGCCGAGCCCGGGATTTACGGGAAATCGCGGGTTTTCGGTTGCCGGAGATTAAACTGGTTTCATTCGGCGTCTCATCAAAAATGAAATCATTTTTGAAAACTACAAGTCTCATGGGTTTTAGTGGTGAAAAAATAATTTTAAAAATCGTTCGGGAAATGAGTTTACTCCCTGGGTACTTTCTTTGTATACATTCGACTATACGGGCCGAGCCCGGGATTTACGGGAAATCGCGGGTTTTCGGTTGCCGGGATTAAACTGGTTTCATTCGGCGTCTCATCAAAAATGAAAATATTTTTGAAAACTACAAGTCTCATGGGTTTTAGTGGTGAAAAAATAATTTTAAAAATCGTTCGGGAAATGAGTTTACTCCCTGGGTACTTTCTTTGTATACATTCGACTATACGGGCCGAGCCCGGGATTTACGGGAAATCGCGGGTTTTCGGTTGCCGGGATTAAACTGGTTTCATTCGGCGTCTCATCAAAAATGAAAACATTTTTGAAAACTACAAGTCTCATGGGTTTTAGTGGTGAAAAAATAATTTTAAAAATCGTTCGGGAAATGAGTTTACTCCCTGGGTACTTTCTTTGTATACATTCGACTATACGGGCCGAGCCCGGGATTTACGGGAAATCGCGGGTTTTCGGTTGCCGGAGATTAAACTGGTTTCATTCGGCGTCTCATCAAAAATGAAAATATTTTTGAAAACTACAAGTCTCATGGGTTTTAGTGGTGAAAAAATAATTTTAAAAATCGTTCGGGAAATGAGTTTACTCCCTGGGTACTTTCTTTGTATACATTCGACTATACGGGCCGAGCCCGGATTTACGGGAAATCGCGGGTTTTCGGTTGCCGGAGATTAAACTGGTTTCATTCGGCGTCTCATCAAAAATGAAAATATTTTTGAAAACTACAAGTCTCATGGGTTTTAGTGGTGAAAAAATAATTTTAAAAATCGTTCGGGAAATGAGTTTACTCCCTGGGTACTTTCTTTGTATACATTCGACTATACGGGCCGAGCCCGGGATTTACGGGAAATCGCGGGTTTTCGGTTGCCGGAGATTAAACTGGTTTCATTCGGCGTCTCATCAAAAATGAAAATATTTTTGAAAACTACAAGTCTCATGGGTTTTAGTGGTGAAAAAATAATTTTAAAAATCGTTCGGGAAATGAGTTTACTCCCTGGGTACTTTCTTTGTATACATTCGACTATACGGGCCGAGCCCGGGATTTACGGGAAATCGCGGGTTTTCGGTTGCCGGAGATTAAACTGGTTTCATTCGGCGTCTCATCAAAAATGAAAATATTTTTGAAAACTACAAGTCTCATGGGTTTTAGTGGTGAAAAAATAATTTTAAAAATCGTTCGGGAAATGAGTTTACTCCCTGGGTACTTTCTTTGTATACATTCGACTATACGGGCCGAGCCCGGGATTTACGGGAAATCGCGGGTTTTCGGTTGCCGGAGATTAAACTGGTTTCATTCGGCGTCTCATCAAAAATGAAAAATTTTTGAAAACTACAAGTCTCATGGGTTTTAGTGGTGAAAAAATAATTTTAAAAATCGTTCGGGAAATGAGTTTACTCCCTGGGTACTTTCTTTGTATACATTCGACTATACGGGCCGAGCCCGGGATTTACGGGAAATCGCGGGTTTTCGGTTGCCGGAGATTAAACTGGTTTCATTCGGCGTCTCATCAAAAATGAAAATATTTTTGAAAACTACAAGTCTCATGGGTTTTAGTGGTGAAAAAATAATTTTAAAAATCGTTCGGGAAATGAGTTTACTCCCTGGGTACTTTCTTTGTATACATTCGACTATACGGGCCGAGCCGGGATTTACGGGAAATCGCGGGTTTTCGGTTGCCGGAGATTAAACTGGTTTCATTCGGCGTCTCATCAAAAATGAAAATATTTTTGAAAACTACAAGTCTCATGGGTTTTAGTGGTGAAAAAATAATTTTAAAAATCGTTCGGGAAATGAGTTTACTCCCTGGGTACTTTCTTTGTATACATTCGACTATACGGGCCGAGCCCGGGATTTACGGGAAATCGCGGGTTTTCGGTTGCCGGAGATTAAACTGGTTTCATTCGGCGTCTCATCAAAAATGAAAATATTTTTGAAAACTACAAGTCTCATGGGTTTTAGTGGTGAAAAAATAATTTTAAAAATCGTTCGGGAAATGAGTTTACTCCCTGGGTACTTTCTTTGTATACATTCGACTATACGGGATTTACGGGAAATCGCGGGTTTTCGGTTGCCGGATTAAACTGCTTTCATTCGGCGTCTCATCAAAAATGAAAATATTTTTGAAAACTACAAGTCTCATGGGTTTTAGTGGTGAAAAAATAATTTTAAAAATCGTTCGGGAAATGAGTTTACTCCCTGGGTACTTTCTTTGTATACATTCGACTATACGGGCCGAGCCCGGGATTTACGGGAAATCGCGGGTTTTCGGTTGCCGGCGATTAAACTGGTTTCATTCGGCGTCTCATCAAAAATGAAAATATTTTTGAAAACTACAAGTCTCATGGGTTTTAGTGGTGAAAAAATAATTTTAAAAATCGTTCGGGAAATGAGTTTACTCCCTGGGTACTTTCTTTGTATACATTCGACTATACGGGCCGAGCCCGGGATTTACGGGAAATCGCGGGTTTTCGGTTGCCGGAGATTAAACTGGTTTCATTCGGCGTCTCATCAAAAATGAAAACATTTTTGAAAACTACAAGTCTCATGGGTTTTAGTGGTGAAAAAATAATTTTAAAAATCGTTCGGGAAATGAGTTTACTCCCTGGGTACTTTCTTTGTATACATTCGACTATACGGGCCGAGCCCGGGATTTACGGGAAATCGCGGGTTTTCGGTTGCCGGAGATTAAACTGGTTTCATTCGGCGTCTCATCAAAAATGAAAATATTTTTGAAAACTACAAGTCTCATGGGTTTTAGTGGTGAAAAAATAATTTTAAAAATCGTTCGGGAAATGAGTTTACTCCCTGGGTACTTTCTTTGTATACATTCGACTATACGGGCCGAGCCCGGGATTTACGGGAAATCGCGGGTTTTCGGTTGCCGGAGATTAAACTGGTTTCATTCGGCGTCTCATCAAAAATGAAAATATTTTTGAAAACTACAAGTCTCATGGGTTTTAGTGGTGAAAAAATAATTTTAAAAATCGTTCGGGAAATGAGTTTACTCCCTGGGTACTTTCTTTGTATACATTCGACTATACGGGCCGAGCCCGGGATTTACGGGAAATCGCGGGTTTTCGGTTGCCGGAGATTAAACTGGTTTCATTCGGCGTCTCATCAAAAATGAAAATATTTTTGAAAACTACAAGTCTCATGGGTTTTAGTGGTGAAAAAATAATTTTAAAAATCGTTCGGGAAATGAGTTTACTCCCTGGGTACTTTCTTTGTATACATTCGACTATACGGGCCGAGCCCGGGATTTACGGGAAATCGCGGGTTTTCGGTTGCCGGAGATTAAACTGGTTTCATTCGGCGTCTCATCAAAAATGAAAATATTTTTGAAAACTACAAGTCTCATGGGTTTTAGTGGTGAAAAAATAATTTTAAAAATCGTTCGGGAAATGAGTTTACTCCCTGGGTACTTTCTTTGTATACATTCGACTATACGGGCCGAGCCCGGATTTACGGGAAATCGCGGGTTTTCGGTTGCCGGAGATTAAACTGGTTTCATTCGGCGTCTCATCAAAAATGAAAATATTTTTGAAAACTACAAGTCTCATGGGTTTTAGTGGTGAAAAAATAATTTTAAAAATCGTTCGGGAAATGAGTTTACTCCCTGGGTACTTTCTTTGTATACATTCGACTATACGGGCCGAGCCCGGGATTTACGGGAAATCGCGGGTTTTCGGTTGCCGGAGATTAAACTGGTTTCATTCGGCGTCTCATCAAAAATGAAAATATTTTTGAAAACTACAAGTCTCATGGGTTTTAGTGGTGAAAAAATAATTTTAAAAATCGTTCGGGAAATGAGTTTACTCCCTGGGTACTTTCTTTGTATACATTCGACTATACGGGCCGAGCCCGGGATTTACGGGAAATCGCGGGTTTTCGGTTGCCGGCGATTAAACTGGTTTCATTCGGCGTCTCATCAAAAATGAAAATATTTTTGAAAACTACAAGTCTCATGGGTTTTAGTGGTGAAAAAATAATTTTAAAAATCGTTCGGGAAATGAGTTTACTCCCTGGGTACTTTCTTTGTATACATTCGACTATACGGGAATAACGGGAAATCGCGGGTTTTCGGTTGCCGGATTAAACTGGTTTCATTCGGCGTCTCATCAAAAATGAAAATATTTTTGAAAACTACAAGTCTCATGGGTTTTAGTGGTGAAAAAATAATTTTAAAAATCGTTCGGGAAATGAGTTTACTCCCTGGGTACTTTCTTTGTATACATTCGACTATACGGGCCGAGCCGGGATTTACGGGAAATCGCGGGTTTTCGGTTGCCGGAGATTAAACTGGTTTCATTCGGCGTCTCATCAAAAATGAAAATATTTTTGAAAACTACAAGTCTCATGGGTTTTAGTGGTGAAAAAATAATTTTAAAAATCGTTCGGGAAATGAGTTTACTCCCTGGGTACTTTCTTTGTATACATTCGACTATACGGGCCGAGCCCGGGATTTACGGGAAATCGCGGGTTTTCGGTTGCCGGATTAAACTGGTTTCATTCGGCGTCTCATCAAAAATGAAAAATTTTTGAAAACTACAAGTCTCATGGGTTTTAGTGGTGAAAAAATAATTTTAAAAATCGTTCGGGAAATGAGTTTACTCCCTGGGTACTTTCTTTGTATACATTCGACTATACGGGATTTACGGGAAATCGCGGGTTTTCGGTTGCCGGCGATTAAACTGGTTTCATTCGGCGTCTCATCAAAAATGAAAATATTTTTGAAAACTACAAGTCTCATGGGTTTTAGTGGTGAAAAAATAATTTTAAAAATCGTTCGGGAAATGAGTTTACTCCCTGGGTACTTTCTTTGTATACATTCGACTATACGGGATTTACGGGAAATCGCGGGTTTTCGGTTGCCGAGATTAAACTGGTTTCATTCGGCGTCTCATCAAAAATGAAAATATTTTTGAAAACTACAAGTCTCATGGGTTTTAGTGGTGAAAAAATAATTTTAAAAATCGTTCGGGAAATGAGTTTACTCCCTGGGTACTTTCTTTGTATACATTCGACTATACGGGCCGAGCCCGGGATTTACGGGAAATCGCGGGTTTTCGGTTGCCGGAGATTAAACTGGTTTCATTCGGCGTCTCATCAAAAATGAAAATATTTTTGAAAACTACAAGTCTCATGGGTTTTAGTGGTGAAAAAATAATTTTAAAAATCGTTCGGGAAATGAGTTTACTCCCTGGGTACTTTCTTTGTATACATTCGACTATACGGGCCGAGCCCGGGATTTACGGGAAATCGCGGGTTTTCGGTTGCCGGAGATTAAACTGGTTTCATTCGGCGTCTCATCAAAAATGAAAATTTTTGAAAACTACAAGTCTCATGGGTTTTAGTGGTGAAAAAATAATTTTAAAAATCGTTCGGGAAATGAGTTTACTCCCTGGGTACTTTCTTTGTATACATTCGACTATACGGGCCGAGCCCGGAATTTACGGGAAATCGCGGGTTTTCGGTTGCCGGAGATTAAACTGGTTTCATTCGGCGTCTCATCAAAAATGAAAATATTTTTGAAAACTACAAGTCTCATGGGTTTTAGTGGTGAAAAAATAATTTTAAAAATCGTTCGGGAAATGAGTTTACTCCCTGGGTACTTTCTTTGTATACATTCGACTATACGGGCCGAGCCCGGGATTTACGGGAAATCGCGGGTTTTCGGTTGCCGGAGATTAAACTGGTTTCATTCGGCGTCTCATCAAAAATGAAAATATTTTTGAAAACTACAAGTCTCATGGGTTTTAGTGGTGAAAAAATAATTTTAAAAATCGTTCGGGAAATGAGTTTACTCCCTGGGTACTTTCTTTGTATACATTCGACTATACGGGCCGAGCCCGGGATTTACGGGAAATCGCGGGTTTTCGGTTGCCGGAGATTAAACTGGTTTCATTCGGCGTCTCATCAAAAATGAAAATATTTTTGAAAACTACAAGTCTCATGGGTTTTAGTGGTGAAAAAATAATTTTAAAAATCGTTCGGGAAATGAGTTTACTCCCTGGGTACTTTCTTTGTATACATTCGACTATACGGGATTTACGGGAAATCGCGGGTTTTCGGTTGCCGGATTAAACTGGTTTTTCGGCGTCTCATCAAAAATGAAAATATTTTTGAAAACTACAAGTCTCATGGGTTTTAGTGGTGAAAAAATAATTTTAAAAATCGTTCGGGAAATGAGTTTACTCCCTGGGTACTTTCTTTGTATACATTCGACTATACGGGCCGAGCCCGGGATTTACGGGAAATCGCGGGTTTTCGGTTGCCGGAGATTAAACTGGTTTCATTCGGCGTCTCATCAAAAATGAAAATATTTTTGAAAACTACAAGTCTCATGGGTTTTAGTGGTGAAAAAATAATTTTAAAAATCGTTCGGGAAATGAGTTTACTCCCTGGGTACTTTCTTTGTATACATTCGACTATACGGGCCGAGCCCGGGATTTACGGGAAATCGCGGGTTTTCGGTTGCCGAGGATTAAACTGGTTTCATTCGGCGTCTCATCAAAAATGAAAATATTTTTGAAAACTACAAGTCTCATGGGTTTTAGTGGTGAAAAAATAATTTTAAAAATCGTTCGGGAAATGAGTTTACTCCCTGGGTACTTTCTTTGTATACATTCGACTATACGGGCCGAGCCCGGGATTTACGGGAAATCGCGGGTTTTCGGTTGCCGGAGATTAAACTGGTTTCATTCGGCGTCTCATCAAAAATGAAAACATTTTTGAAAACTACAAGTCTCATGGGTTTTAGTGGTGAAAAAATAATTTTAAAAATCGTTCGGGAAATGAGTTTACTCCCTGGGTACTTTCTTTGTATACATTCGACTATACGGGCCGAGCCCGGGATTTACGGGAAATCGCGGGTTTTCGGTTGCCGGAGATTAAACTGGTTTCATTCGGCGTCTCATCAAAAATGAAAAATTTTTGAAAACTACAAGTCTCATGGGTTTTAGTGGTGAAAAAATAATTTTAAAAATCGTTCGGGAAATGAGTTTACTCCCTGGGTACTTTCTTTGTATACATTCGACTATACGGGCCGAGCCCGGGATTTACGGGAAATCGCGGGTTTTCGGTTGCCGGAGATTAAACTGGTTTCATTCGGCGTCTCATCAAAAATGAAAATATTTTTGAAAACTACAAGTCTCATGGGTTTTAGTGGTGAAAAAATAATTTTAAAAATCGTTCGGGAAATGAGTTTACTCCCTGGGTACTTTCTTTGTATACATTCGACTATACGGGCCGAGCCCGGGATTTACGGGAAATCGCGGGTTTTCGGTTGCCGGAGATTAAACTGGTTTCATTCGGCGTCTCATCAAAAATGAAAATATTTTGAAAACTACAAGTCTCATGGGTTTTAGTGGTGAAAAAATAATTTTAAAAATCGTTCGGGAAATGAGTTTACTCCCTGGGTACTTTCTTTGTATACATTCGACTATACGGGCCGAGCCCGGGATTTACGGGAAATCGCGGGTTTTCGGTTGCCGGAGATTAAACTGGTTTCATTCGGCGTCTCATCAAAAATGAAAATATTTTGAAAACTACAAGTCTCATGGGTTTTAGTGGTGAAAAAATAATTTTAAAAATCGTTCGGGAAATGAGTTTACTCCCTGGGTACTTTCTTTGTATACATTCGACTATACGGGATTTACGGGAAATCGCGGGTTTTCGGTTGCCGGATTAAACTGGTTTCATTCGGCGTCTCATCAAAAATGAAAATATTTTTGAAAACTACAAGTCTCATGGGTTTTAGTGGTGAAAAAATAATTTTAAAAATCGTTCGGGAAATGAGTTTACTCCCTGGGTACTTTCTTTGTATACATTCGACTATACGGGCCGAGCCCGGGATTTACGGGAAATCGCGGGTTTTCGGTTGCCGGATTAAACTGGTTTCATTCGGCGTCTCATCAAAAATGAAAATATTTTTGAAAACTACAAGTCTCATGGGTTTTAGTGGTGAAAAAATAATTTTAAAAATCGTTCGGGAAATGAGTTTACTCCCTGGGTACTTTCTTTGTATACATTCGACTATACGGGCCGAGCCCGGGATTTACGGGAAATCGCGGGTTTTCGGTTGCCGGAGATTAAACTGGTTTCATTCGGCGTCTCATCAAAAATGAAAACATTTTTGAAAACTACAAGTCTCATGGGTTTTAGTGGTGAAAAAATAATTTTAAAAATCGTTCGGGAAATGAGTTTACTCCCTGGGTACTTTCTTTGTATACATTCGACTATACGGGCCGAGCCCGGGATTTACGGGAAATCGCGGGTTTTCGGTTGCCGGAGATTAAACTGGTTTCATTCGGCGTCTCATCAAAAATGAAAATATTTTTGAAAACTACAAGTCTCATGGGTTTTAGTGGTGAAAAAATAATTTTAAAAATCGTTCGGGAAATGAGTTTACTCCCTGGGTACTTTCTTTGTATACATTCGACTATACGGGCCGAGCCCGGGATTTACGGGAAATCGCGGGTTTTCGGTTGCCGGAGATTAAACTGGTTTCATTCGGCGTCTCATCAAAAATGAAAATATTTTTGAAAACTACAAGTCTCATGGGTTTTAGTGGTGAAAAAATAATTTTAAAAATCGTTCGGGAAATGAGTTTACTCCCTGGGTACTTTCTTTGTATACATTCGACTATACGGGCCGAGCCCGGGATTTACGGGAAATCGCGGGTTTTCGGTTGCCGGAGATTAAACTGGTTTCATTCGGCGTCTCATCAAAAATGAAAAATTTTTGAAAACTACAAGTCTCATGGGTTTTAGTGGTGAAAAAATAATTTTAAAAATCGTTCGGGAAATGAGTTTACTCCCTGGGTACTTTCTTTGTATACATTCGACTATACGGGATTTACGGGAAATCGCGGGTTTTCGGTTGCCGGAGATTAAACTGGTTTCATTCGGCGTCTCATCAAAAATGAAAATATTTTTGAAAACTACAAGTCTCATGGGTTTTAGTGGTGAAAAAATAATTTTAAAAATCGTTCGGGAAATGAGTTTACTCCCTGGGTACTTTCTTTGTATACATTCGACTATACGGGCCGAGCCCGGGATTTACGGGAAATCGCGGGTTTTCGGTTGCCGGCGATTAAACTGGTTTCATTCGGCGTCTCATCAAAAATGAAAATATTTTTGAAAACTACAAGTCTCATGGGTTTTAGTGGTGAAAAAATAATTTTAAAAATCGTTCGGGAAATGAGTTTACTCCCTGGGTACTTTCTTTGTATACATTCGACTATACGGGATTTACGGGAAATCGCGGGTTTTCGGTTGCCGGAGATTAAACTGGTTTCATTCGGCGTCTCATCAAAAATGAAAATATTTTTGAAAACTACAAGTCTCATGGGTTTTAGTGGTGAAAAAATAATTTTAAAAATCGTTCGGGAAATGAGTTTACTCCCTGGGTACTTTCTTTGTATACATTCGACTATACGGGATTTACGGGAAATCGCGGGTTTTCGGTTGCCGGAGATTAAACTGGTTTCATTCGGCGTCTCATCAAAAATGAAAATATTTTTGAAAACTACAAGTCTCATGGGTTTTAGTGGTGAAAAAATAATTTTAAAAATCGTTCGGGAAATGAGTTTACTCCCTGGGTACTTTCTTTGTATACATTCGACTATACGGGCCGAGCCCGGGATTTACGGGAAATCGCGGGTTTTCGGTTGCCGGAGATTAAACTGGTTTCATTCGGCGTCTCATCAAAAATGAAAATTTTTGAAAACTACAAGTCTCATGGGTTTTAGTGGTGAAAAAATAATTTTAAAAATCGTTCGGGAAATGAGTTTACTCCCTGGGTACTTTCTTTGTATACATTCGACTATACGGGCCGAGCCCGGGATTTACGGGAAATCGCGGGTTTTCGGTTGCCGGAGATTAAACTGGTTTCATTCGGCGTCTCATCAAAAATGAAAAATTTTTGAAAACTACAAGTCTCATGGGTTTTAGTGGTGAAAAAATAATTTTAAAAATCGTTCGGGAAATGAGTTTACTCCCTGGGTACTTTCTTTGTATACATTCGACTATACGGGCCGAGCCCGGGATTTACGGGAAATCGCGGGTTTTCGGTTGCCGGAGATTAAACTGGTTTCATTCGGCGTCTCATCAAAAATGAAAACATTTTTGAAAACTACAAGTCTCATGGGTTTTAGTGGTGAAAAAATAATTTTAAAAATCGTTCGGGAAATGAGTTTACTCCCTGGGTACTTTCTTTGTATACATTCGACTATACGGGCCGAGCCCGGGATTTACGGGAAATCGCGGGTTTTCGGTTGCCGGAGATTAAACTGGTTTCATTCGGCGTCTCATCAAAAATGAAAATATTTTTGAAAACTACAAGTCTCATGGGTTTTAGTGGTGAAAAAATAATTTTAAAAATCGTTCGGGAAATGAGTTTACTCCCTGGGTACTTTCTTTGTATACATTCGACTATACGGGCCGAGCCCGGGATTTACGGGAAATCTCGGGTTTTCGGTTGCCGGAGATTAAACTGGTTTCATTCGGCGTCTCATCAAAAATGAAAATATTTTTGAAAACTACAAGTCTCATGGGTTTTAGTGGTGAAAAAATAATTTTAAAAATCGTTCGGGAAATGAGTTTACTCCCTGGGTACTTTCTTTGTATACATTCGACTATACGGGCCGAGCCCGGGATTTACGGGAAATCGCGGGTTTTCGGTTGCCGGAGATTAAACTGGTTTCATTCGGCGTCTCATCAAAAATGAAAATATTTTTGAAAACTACAAGTCTCATGGGTTTTAGTGGTGAAAAAATAATTTTAAAAATCGTTCGGGAAATGAGTTTACTCCCTGGGTACTTTCTTTGTATACATTCGACTATACGGGATTTACGGGAAATCGCGGGTTTTCGGTTGCCGGCGATTAAACTGGTTTCATTCGGCGTCTCATCAAAAATGAAAATATTTTTGAAAACTACAAGTCTCATGGGTTTTAGTGGTGAAAAAATAATTTTAAAAATCGTTCGGGAAATGAGTTTACTCCCTGGTACTTTCTTTGTATACATTCGACTATACGGGCCGAGCCCGGGATTTACGGGAAATCGCGGGTTTTCGGTTGCCGGATTAAACTGGTTTCATTCGGCGTCTCATCAAAAATGAAAATATTTTTGAAAACTACAAGTCTCATGGGTTTTAGTGGTGAAAAAATAATTTTAAAAATCGTTCGGGAAATGAGTTTACTCCCTGGGTACTTTCTTTGTATACATTCGACTATACGGGCCGAGCCCGGGATTTACGGGAAATCGCGGGTTTTCGGTTGCCGGGATTAAACTGGTTTCATTCGGCGTCTCATCAAAAATGAAAAATTTTTGAAAACTACAAGTCTCATGGGTTTTAGTGGTGAAAAAATAATTTTAAAAATCGTTCGGGAAATGAGTTTACTCCCTGGTACTTTCTTTCTTTGTATACATTCGACTATACGGGCCGAGCCCGGGATTTACGGGAAATCGCGGGTTTTCGGTTGCCGGAGATTAAACTGGTTTCATTCGGCGTCTCATCAAAAATGAAAATTTTTGAAAACTACAAGTCTCATGGGTTTTAGTGGTGAAAAAATAATTTTAAAAATCGTTCGGGAAATGAGTTTACTCCCTGGGTACTTTCTTTGTATACATTCGACTATACGGGCCGAGCCGGGATTTACGGGAAATCGCGGGTTTTCGGTTGCCGGCGATTAAACTGCTTTCATTCGGCGTCTCATCAAAAATGAAAATATTTTTGAAAATTACAAGTCTCATGGGTTTTAGTGGTGAAAAAATAATTTTAAAAATCGTTCGGGAAATGAGTTTACTCCCTGGGTACTTTCTTTGTATACATTCGACTATACGGGCCGAGCCCGGGAGTTACCGGAAATCGCGGGTTTTCGGTTTCCGGAGATTAAACTGCATTCGGCGTCTCATCAAAAATGAAAATATTTTTGAAAACTACAAGTCTCATGGGTTTTAGTGGTGAAAAAATAATTTTAAAAATCGTTCGGGAAATGAGTTTACTCCCTGGGTACTTTCTTTGTATACATTCGACTATACGGGCCGAGCCCGGGATTTACGGGAAATCGCGGGTTTTCGGTTGCCGGAGATTAAACTGGTTTCATTCGGCGTCTCATCAAAAATGAAAATATTTTTGAAAACTACAAGTCTCATGGGTTTTAGTGGTGAAAAAATAATTTTAAAAATCGTTCGGGAAATGAGTTTACTCCCTGGGTACTTTCTTTGTATACATTCGACTATACGGGATTTACGGGAAATCGCGGTTTTCGGTTGCCGGATTAAACTGGTTTCATTCGGCGTCTCATCAAAAATGAAAAATTTTTGAAAACTACAAGTCTCATGGGTTTTAGTGGTGAAAAAATAATTTTAAAAATCGTTCGGGAAATGAGTTTACTCCCTGGGTACTTTCTTTGTATACATTCGACTATACGGCCGAGCCCGGATTTACGGGAAATCGCGGGTTTTCGGTTGCCGGCGATTAAACTTCATTCGGCGTCTCATCAAAAATGAAAATTTTTGAAAACTACAAGTCTCATGGGTTTTAGTGGTGAAAAAATAATTTTAAAAATCGTTCGGGAAATGAGTTTACTCCCTGGGTACTTTCTTTGTATACATTCGACTATACGGGCCGAGCCCGGGATTTACGGGAAATCGCGGGTTTTCGGTTGCCGGAGATTAAACTGGTTTCATTCGGCGTCTCATCAAAAATGAAAATATTTTTGAAAACTACAAGTCTCATGGGTTTTAGTGGTGAAAAAATAATTTTAAAAATCGTTCGGGAAATGAGTTTACTCCCTGGGTACTTTCTTTGTATACATTCGACTATACGGGCCGAGCCCGGGATTTACGGGAAATCGCGGGTTTTCGGTTGCCGGAGATTAAACTGGTTTCATTCGGCGTCTCATCAAAAATGAAAATATTTTTGAAAACTACAAGTCTCATGGGTTTTAGTGGTGAAAAAATAATTTTAAAAATCGTTCGGGAAATGAGTTTACTCCCTGGGTACTTTCTTTGTATACATTCGACTATACGGGATTTACGGGAAATCGCGGGTTTTCGGTTGCCGGCATTTAAACTGGTTTCATTCGGCGTCTCATCAAAAATGAAAATATTTTTGAAAACTACAAGTCTCATGGGTTTTAGTGGTGAAAAAATAATTTTAAAAATCGTTCGGGAAATGAGTTTACTCCCTGGGTACTTTTTTGTATACATTCGGGCCGAGCCCGGGATTTACGGGAAATCGCGGGTTTTCGGTTGCCGGAGATTAAACTGGTTTCATTCGGCGTCTCATCAAAAATGAAAATATTTTTGAAAACTACAAGTCTCATGGGTTTTAGTGGTGAAAAAATAATTTTAAAAATCGTTCGGGAAATGAGTTTACTCCCTGGGTACTTTCTTTGTATACATTCGACTATACGGGCCGAGCCCGGGATTTACGGGAAATCGCGGGTTTTCGGTTGCCGGCGATTAAACTGCTTTCATTCGGCGTCTCATCAAAAATGAAAAAATTTTGAAAACTACAAGTCTCATGGGTTTTAGTGGTGAAAAAATAATTTTAAAAATCGTTCGGGAAATGAGTTTACTCCCTGGGTACTTTCTTTGTATACATTCGACTATACGGGATTTACGGGAAATCGCGGGTTTTCGGTTGCCGGATTAAACTGTTTTCATTCGGCGTCTCATCAAAAATGAAAATATTTTTGAAAACTACAAGTCTCATGGGTTTTAGTGGTGAAAAAATAATTTTAAAAATCGTTCGGGAAATGAGTTTACTCCCTGGGTACTTTCTTTGTATACATTCGACTATACGGGCCGAGCCCGGGATTTACGGGAAATCGCGGGTTTTCGGTTGCCGGAGATTAAACTGGTTTCATTCGGCGTCTCATCAAAAATGAAAATATTTTTGAAAACTACAAGTCTCATGGGTTTTAGTGGTGAAAAAATAATTTTAAAAATCGTTCGGGAAATGAGTTTACTCCCTGGGTACTTTCTTTGTATACATTCGACTATACGGGCCGAGCCCGGGATTTACGGGAAATCGCGGGTTTTCGGTTGCCGGATTAAACTGGTTTCATTCGGCGTCTCATCAAAAATGAAAATATTTTTGAAAACTACAAGTCTCATGGGTTTTAGTGGTGAAAAAATAATTTTAAAAATCGTTCGGGAAATGAGTTTACTCCCTGGGTACTTTCTTTGTATACATTCGACTATACGGGCCGAGCCCGGGATTTACGGGAAATCGCGGGTTTTCGGTTGCCGGAGATTAAACTGGTTTCATTCGGCGTCTCATCAAAAATGAAAATATTTTTGAAAACTACAAGTCTCATGGGTTTTAGTGGTGAAAAAATAATTTTAAAAATCGTTCGGGAAATGAGTTTACTCCCTGCTTTTCTTTGTATACATTCGACTATACGGGCCGAGCCCGGGATTTACGGGAAATCGCGGGTTTTCGGTTGCCGGAGATTAAACTGGTTTCATTCGGCGTCTCATCAAAAATGAAAATATTTTTGAAAACTACAAGTCTCATGGGTTTTAGTGGTGAAAAAATAATTTTAAAAATCGTTCGGGAAATGAGTTTACTCCCTGGGTACTTTCTTTGTATACATTCGACTATACGGGATTTACGGGAAATCGCGGGTTTTCGGTTGCCGGAGATTAAACTGCTTTCATTCGGCGTCTCATCAAAAATGAAAATATTTTTGAAAACTACAAGTCTCATGGGTTTTAGTGGTGAAAAAATAATTTTAAAAATCGTTCGGGAAATGAGTTTACTCCCTGGGTACTTTCTTTGTATACATTCGACTATACGGGCCGAGCCCGGGATTTACGGGAAATCGCGGGTTTTCGGTTGCCGGAGATTAAACTGCTTTCATTCGGCGTCTCATCAAAAATGAAAATATTTTGAAAACTACAAGTCTCATGGGTTTTAGTGGTGAAAAAATAATTTTAAAAATCGTTCGGGAAATGAGTTTACTCCCTGGGTACTTTCTTTGTATACATTCGACTATACGGGATTTACGGGAAATCGCGGGTTTTCGGTTGCCGGCGATTAAACTGGTTTCATTCGGCGTCTCATCAAAAATGAAAATTTTTGAAAACTACAAGTCTCATGGGTTTTAGTGGTGAAAAAATAATTTTAAAAATCGTTCGGGAAATGAGTTTACTCCCTGGGTACTTTCTTTGTATACATTCGACTATACGGGCCGAGCCCGGATTTACGGGAAATCCCGGGTTTTCGGTTGCCGGAGATTAAACTGGTTTCATTCGGCGTCTCATCAAAAATGAAAATATTTTTGAAAACTACAAGTCTCATGGGTTTTAGTGGTGAAAAAATAATTTTAAAAATCGTTCGGGAAATGAGTTTACTCCCTGGGTACTTTCTTTGTATACATTCGACTATACGGGCCGAGCCGGGATTTACGGGAAATCGCGGGTTTTCGGTTGCCGGAGATTAAACTGGTTTCATTCGGCGTCTCATCAAAAATGAAAATATTTTTGAAAACTACAAGTCTCATGGGTTTTAGTGGTGAAAAAATAATTTTAAAAATCGTTCGGGAAATGAGTTTACTCCCTGGGTACTTTCTTTGTATACATTCGACTATACGGGCCGAGCCCGGGATTTACGGGAAATCGCGGGTTTTCGGTTGCCGGAGATTAAACTGGTTTCATTCGGCGTCTCATCAAAAATGAAAATATTTTTGAAAACTACAAGTCTCATGGGTTTTAGTGGTGAAAAAATAATTTTAAAAATCGTTCGGGAAATGAGTTTACTCCCTGGGTACTTTCTTTGTATACATTCGACTATACGGGCCGAGCCCGGATTTACGGGAAATCGCGGGTTTTCGGTTGCCGGAGATTAAACTGGTTTCATTCGGCGTCTCATCAAAAATGAAAATATTTTTGAAAACTACAAGTCTCATGGGTTTTAGTGGTGAAAAAATAATTTTAAAAATCGTTCGGGAAATGAGTTTACTCCCTGGGTACTTTCTTTGTATACATTCGACTATACGGGCCGAGCCCGGGATTTACGGGAAATCGCGGGTTTTCGGTTGCCGGATTAAACTGGTTTCATTCGGCGTCTCATCAAAAATGAAAATATTTTTGAAAACTACAAGTCTCATGGGTTTTAGTGGTGAAAAAATAATTTTAAAAATCGTTCGGGAAATGAGTTTACTCCCTGCTACTTTCTTTGTATACATTCGACTATACGGGATTTACGGGAAATCGCGGGTTTTCGGTTGCCGGATTAAACTGGTTTCATTCGGCGTCTCATCAAAAATGAAAATATTTTGAAAACTACAAGTCTCATGGGTTTTAGTGGTGAAAAAATAATTTTAAAAATCGTTCGGGAAATGAGTTTACTCCCTGGGTACTTTCTTTGTATACATTCGACTATACGGGCCGAGCCCGGGATTTACGGGAAATCGCGGGTTTTCGGTTGCCGGAGATTAAACTGGTTTCATTCGGCGTCTCATCAAAAATGAAAAATTTTTGAAAACTACAAGTCTCATGGGTTTTAGTGGTGAAAAAATAATTTTAAAAATCGTTCGGGAAATGAGTTTACTCCCTGGGTACTTTCTTTGTATACATTCGACTATACGGGCCGAGCCCGGATTTACGGGAAATCGCGGGTTTTCGGTTGCCGGAGATTAAACTGGTTTCATTCGGCGTCTCATCAAAAATGAAAATATTTTGAAAACTACAAGTCTCATGGGTTTTAGTGGTGAAAAAATAATTTTAAAAATCGTTCGGGAAATGAGTTTACTCCCTGGGTACTTTCTTTGTATACATTCGACTATACGGGATTTACGGGAAATCGCGGGTTTTCGGTTGCCGGATTAAACTGGTTTCATTCGGCGTCTCATCAAAAATGAAAATATTTTTGAAAACTACAAGTCTCATGGGTTTTCGTGGTGAAAAAATAATTTTAAAAATCGTTCGGGAAATGAGTTTACTCCCTGGGTACTTTCTTTGTATACATTCGACTATACGGGCCGAGCCCGGGATTTACGGGAAATCGCGGGTTTTCGGTTGCCGGAGATTAAACTGGTTTCATTCGGCGTCTCATCAAAAATGAAAATATTTTTGAAAACTACAAGTCTCATGGGTTTTAGTGGTGAAAAAATAATTTTAAAAATCGTTCGGAAATGAGTTTACTCCCTGGGTACTTTCTTTGTATACATTCGACTATACGGGCCGAGCCCGGGATTTACGGGAAATCGCGGGTTTTCGGTTGCCGGAGATTAAACTGGTTTCATTCGGCGTCTCATCAAAAATGAAAATATTTTTGAAAACTACAAGTCTCATGGTTTTAGTGGTGAAAAAATAATTTTAAAAATCGTTCGGGAAATGAGTTTACTCCCTGGGTACTTTCTTTGTATACATTCGACTATACGGGATTTACGGGAAATCGCGGGTTTTCGGTTGCCGGTGATTAAACTGGTTTCATTCGGCGTCTCATCAAAAATGAAAATATTTTTGAAAACTACAAGTCTCATGGGTTTTAGTGGTGAAAAAATAATTTTAAAAATCGTTCGGGAAATGAGTTTACTCCCTGGGTACTTTCTTTGTATACATTCGACTATACGGGCCGAGCCCGGGATTTACGGGAAATCGCGGGTTTTCGGTTGCCGGAGATTAAACTGGTTTCATTCGGCGTCTCATCAAAAATGAAAATATTTTTGAAAACTACAAGTCTCATGGGTTTTAGTGGTGAAAAAATAATTTTAAAAATCGTTCGGGAAATGAGTTTACTCCCTGGGTACTTTCTTTGTATACATTCCACTATACGGGCCGAGCCCGGATTTACGGGAAATCGCGGGTTTTCGGTTGCCGGATTAAACTGGTTTCATTCGGCGTCTCATCAAAAATGAAAATATTTTGAAAACTACAAGTCTCATGGGTTTTAGTGGTGAAAAAATAATTTTAAAAATCGTTCGGGAAATGAGTTTACTCCCTGGGTACTTTCTTTGTATACATTCGACTATACGGGCCGAGCCCGGGATTTACGGGAAATCGCGGGTTTTCGGTTGCCGGAGATTAAACTGGTTTCATTCGGCGTCTCATCAAAAATGAAAATATTTTGAAAACTACAAGTCTCATGGGTTTTAGTGGTGAAAAAATAATTTTAAAAATCGTTCGGGAAATGAGTTTACTCCCTGCGTACTTTCTTTGTATACATTCGACTATACGGGATTTACGGGAAATCGCGGGTTTTCGGTTGCCGGATTAAACTGCTTTCATTCGGCGTCTCATCAAAAATGAAAATATTTTTGAAAACTACAAGTCTCATGGGTTTTAGTGGTGAAAAAATAATTTTAAAAATCGTTCGGGAAATGAGTTTACTCCCTGGTACTTTCTTTGTATACATTCGACTATACGGGATTTACGGGAAATCGCGGGTTTTCGGTTGCCGGAGATTAAACTGCTTTCATTCGGCGTCTCATCAAAAATGAAAATATTTTTGAAAACTACAAGTCTCATGGGTTTTAGTGGTGAAAAAATAATTTTAAAAATCGTTCGGGAAATGAGTTTACTCCCTGGGTACTTTCTTTGTATACATTCGACTATACGGGATTTACGGGAAATCGCGGTTTTCGGTTGCCGGCGATTAAACTGCTTTCATTCGGCGTCTCATCAAAAATGAAAATATTTTTGAAAACTACAAGTCTCATGGGTTTTAGTGGTGAAAAAATAATTTTAAAAATCGTTCGGGAAATGAGTTTACTCCCTGGGTACTTTCTTTGTATACATTCGACTATACGGGCCGAGCCCGGGATTTACGGGAAATCGCGGGTTTTCGGTTGCCGGAGATTAAACTGGTTTCATTCGGCGTCTCATCAAAAATGAAAATATTTTTGAAAACTACAAGTCTCATGGGTTTTAGTGGTGAAAAAATAATTTTAAAAATCGTTCGGGAAATGAGTTTACTCCCTGGGTACTTTCTTTGTATACATTCGACTATACGGGCCGAGCCCGGGATTTACGGGAAATCGCGGGTTTTCGGTTGCCGGAGATTAAACTGGTTTCATTCGGCGTCTCATCAAAAATGAAAATATTTTTGAAAACTACAAGTCTCATGGGTTTTAGTGGTGAAAAAATAATTTTAAAAATCGTTCGGGAAATGAGTTTACTCCCTGGGTACTTTCTTTGTATACATTCCACTATACGGGCCGAGCCGGGATTTACGGGAAATCGCGGGTTTTCGGTTGCCGGAGATTAAACTGCTTTCATTCGGCGTCTCATCAAAAATGAAAAATTTTTGAAAACTACAAGTCTCATGGGTTTTAGTGGTGAAAAAATAATTTTAAAAATCGTTCGGGAAATGAGTTTACTCCCTGGGTACTTTCTTTGTATACATTCGACTATACGGAGCGGGATTTACGGGAAATCGCGGGTTTTCGGTTGCCGGCGATTAAACTGGTTTCATTCGGCGTCTCATCAAAAATGAAAATATTTTTGAAAACTACAAGTCTCATGGGTTTTAGTGGTGAAAAAATAATTTTAAAAATCGTTCGGGAAATGAGTTTACTCCCTGGGTACTTTCTTTGTATACATTCGACTATACGGCCGAGCCCGGGATTTACGGGAAATCGCGGGTTTTCGGTTGCCGGAGATTAAACTGGTTTCATTCGGCGTCTCATCAAAATGAAAATATTTTTGAAAACTACAAGTCTCATGGTTTTAGTGGTGAAAAAATAATTTTAAAAATCGTTCGGGAAATGAGTTTACTCCCTGGGTACTTTCTTTGTATACATTCGACTATACGGGCCGAGCCGGGATTTACGGGAAATCGCGGGTTTTCGGTTGCCGGAGATTAAACTGGTTTCATTCGGCGTCTCATCAAAAATGAAAATATTTTTGAAAACTACAAGTCTCATGGTTTTAGTGGTGAAAAAATAATTTTAAAAATCGTTCGGGAAATGAGTTTACTCCCTGCTACTTTCTTTGTATACATTCGACTATACGGGATTTACGGGAAATCGCGGGTTTTCGGTTGCCGGATTAAACTGGTTTCATTCGGCGTCTCATCAAAAATGAAAATATTTTTGAAAACTACAAGTCTCATGGGTTTTAGTGGTGAAAAAATAATTTTAAAAATCGTTCGGGAAATGAGTTTACTCCCTGCTTACTTTCTTTGTATACATTCGACTATACGGGATTTACGGGAAATCGCGGGTTTTCGGTTGCCGGAGATTAAACTGGTTTCATTCGGCGTCTCATCAAAAATGAAAATATTTTTGAAAACTACAAGTCTCATGGGTTTTAGTGGTGAAAAAATAATTTTAAAAATCGTTCGGGAAATGAGTTTACTCCCTGGGTACTTTCTTTGTATACATTCGACTATACGGGCCGAGCCCGGGATTTACGGGAAATCGCGGGTTTTCGGTTGCCGGAGATTAAACTGGTTTCATTCGGCGTCTCATCAAAAATGAAATATTTTTGAAAACTACAAGTCTCATGGGTTTTAGTGGTGAAAAAATAATTTTAAAAATCGTTCGGGAAATGAGTTTACTCCCTGGGTACTTTCTTTGTATACATTCGACTATACGGGCCGAGCCGGGATTTACGGGAAATCGCGGGTTTTCGGTTGCCGAGATTAAACTGGTTTCATTCGGCGTCTCATCAAAAATGAAAATATTTTTGAAAACTACAAGTCTCATGGGTTTTAGTGGTGAAAAAATAATTTTAAAAATCGTTCGGGAAATGAGTTTACTCCCTGCTACTTTCTTTGTATACATTCGACTATACGGGATTTACGGGAAATCGGGTTTTCGGTTGCCGGATTAAACTGGTTTCATTCGGCGTCTCATCAAAAATGAAAATATTTTTGAAAACTACAAGTCTCATGGGTTTTAGTGGTGAAAAAATAATTTTAAAAATCGTTCGGGAAATGAGTTTACTCCCTGGGTACTTTCTTTGTATACATTCGACTATACGGGCCGAGCCGGGATTTACGGGAAATCGCGGTTTTCGGTTGCCGGAGATTAAACTGGTTTCATTCGGCGTCTCATCAAAAATGAAAATATTTTTGAAAACTACAAGTCTCATGGTTTTAGTGGTGAAAAAATAATTTTAAAAATCGTTCGGGAAATGAGTTTACTCCCTGGGTACTTTCTTTGTATACATTCGACTATACGGGCCGAGCCCGGGATTTACGGGAAATCGCGGGTTTTCGGTTGCCGGAGATTAAACTGCTTTCATTCGGCGTCTCATCAAAAATGAAAATTTTTGAAAACTACAAGTCTCATGGGTTTTAGTGGTGAAAAAATAATTTTAAAAATCGTTCGGGAAATGAGTTTACTCCCTGGGTACTTTCTTTGTATACATTCGACTATACGGGATTTACGGGAAATCGCGGGTTTTCGGTTGCCGGAGATTAAACTGGTTTCATTCGGCGTCTCATCAAAAATGAAAATATTTTTGAAAACTACAAGTCTCATGGGTTTTAGTGGTGAAAAAATAATTTTAAAAATCGTTCGGGAAATGAGTTTACTCCCTGGGTACTTTCTTTGTATACATTCGACTATACGGGCCGAGCCCGGGATTTACGGGAAATCGCGGGTTTTCGGTTGCCGGAGATTAAACTGGTTTCATTCGGCGTCTCATCAAAAATGAAAATATTTTTGAAAACTACAAGTCTCATGGGTTTTAGTGGTGAAAAAATAATTTTAAAAATCGTTCGGGAAATGAGTTTACTCCCTGGGTACTTTCTTTGTATACATTCGACTATACGGGGAGCCCGGATTTACGGGAAATCGCGGGTTTTCGGTTGCCGGAGATTAAACTGGTTTCATTCAGCGTCTCATCAAAAATGAAAATAGTTTTGAAAACTACAAGTCTCATGGGTTTTAGTGGTGAAAAAATAATTTTAAAAATCGTTCGGGAAATGAGTTTACTCCCTGCTTACTTTCTTTGTATACATTCGACTATACGGGATTTACGGGAAATCGCGGGTTTTCGGTTGCCGGATTAAACTGCTTTCATTCGGCGTCTCATCAAAAATGAAAATATTTTTGAAAACTACAAGTCTCATGGTTTTAGTGGTGAAAAAATAATTTTAAAAATCGTTCGGGAAATGAGTTTACTCCCTGGGTACTTTCTTTGTATACATTCGACTATACGGGCCGAGCCCGGGATTTACGGGAAATCGCGGGTTTTCGGTTGCCGGAGATTAAACTGGTTTCATTCGGCGTCTCATCAAAAATGAAAATTTTTTGAAAACTACAAGTCTCATGGTTTTAGTGGTGAAAAAATAATTTTAAAAATCGTTCGGAAATGAGTTTACTCCCTGGGTACTTTCTTTGTATACATTCGACTATACGGCCGAGCCCGGGATTTACGGGAAATCGCGGGTTTTCGGTTGCCGGAGATTAAACTGGTTTCATTCGGCGTCTCATCAAAAATGAAAATATTTTTGAAAACTACAAGTCTCATGGGTTTTAGTGGTGAAAAA
>JASGCC010002352.1:0-28910 GCA_030067915.1 Hydractinia echinata
TTTTTGAAAACTACAAGTCTCATGGGTTTTAGTGGTGAAAAAATAATTTTAAAAATCGTTCGGGAAATGAGTTTACTCCCTGGGTACTTTCTTTGTATACATTCCACTATACGGCCGAGCCTGGATTTACGGGAAATCGGGGTTTTCGGTTGCCGGCGATTAAACTGGTTTCATTCGGCGTCTCATCAAAAATGAAAATATTTTTGAAAACTACAAGTCTCATGGGTTTTAGTGGTGAAAAAATATTTTAAAAATCGTTCGGGAAATGAGTTTACTCCCTGGGTACTTTCTTTGTATACATTCCACTATACGGGCCGAGCCTGGATTTACGGGAAATCGGGGTTTTCGGTTGCCGGCGATTAAACTGGTTTCATTCGGCGTCTCATCAAAAATGAAAATATTTTTGAAAACTACAAGTCTCATGGGTTTTAGTGGTGAAAAAATAATTTTAAAAATCGTTCGGGAAATGAGTTTACTCCCTGGGTACTTTCTTTGTATACATTCCACTATACGGGCCGAGCCTGGATTTACGGGAAATCGGGGTTTTCGGTTGCCGGCGATTAAACTGGTTTCATTCGGCGTCTCATCAAAAATGAAAATATTTTTGAAAACTACAAGTCTCATGGGTTTTAGTGGTGAAAAAATAATTTTAAAAATCGTTCGGGAAATGAGTTTACTCCCTGGGTACTTTCTTTGTATACATTCCACTATACGGGATTTACGGGAAATCGCGGGTTTTCGGTTGCCGGCGATTAAACTGGTTTCATTCGGCGTCTCATCAAAAATGAAAAATTTTTGAAAACTACAAGTCTCATGGGTTTTAGTGGTGAAAAAATAATTTTAAAAATCGTTCGGGAAATGAGTTTACTCCCTGGGTACTTTCTTTGTATACATTCCACTATACGGGCCGAGCCGGATTTACGGGAAATCGGGGTTTTCGGTTGCCGGCGATTAAACTGGTTTCATTCGGCGTCTCATCAAAAATGAAAATTTTTGAAAACTACAAGTCTCATGGGTTTTAGTGGTGAAAAAATAATTTTAAAAATCGTTCGGGAAATGAGTTTACTCCCTGGGTACTTTCTTTGTATACATTCCACTATACGGGCCGAGCCTGGATTTACGGGAAATCGGGGTTTTCGGTTGCCGGCGATTAAACTGGTTTCATTCGGCGTCTCATCAAAAATGAAAATTTTTGAAAACTACAAGTCTCATGGGTTTTAGTGGTGAAAAAATAATTTTAAAAATCGTTCGGGAAATGAGTTTACTCCCTGGGTACTTTCTTTGTATACATTCCACTATACGGGCCGAGCCTGGATTTACGGGAAATCGGGGTTTTCGGTTGCCGGCGATTAAACTGGTTTCATTCGGCGTCTCATCAAAAATGAAAATATTTTTGAAAACTACAAGTCTCATGGGTTTTAGTGGTGAAAAAATAATTTTAAAAATCGTTCGGGAAATGAGTTTACTCCCTGGGTACTTTCTTTGTATACATTCCACTATACGGGATTTACGGGAAATCGCGGGTTTTCGGTTGCCGGCGATTAAACTGGTTTCATTCGGCGTCTCATCAAAAATGAAAATATTTTTGAAAACTACAAGTCTCATGGGTTTTAGTGGTGAAAAAATAATTTTAAAAATCGTTCGGGAAATGAGTTTACTCCCTGGGTACTTTCTTTGTATACATTCCACTATACGGGCCGAGCCGGATTTACGGGAAATCGCGGGTTTTCGGTTGCCGGCGATTAAACTGGTTTCATTCGGCGTCTCATCAAAAATGAAAATATTTTTGAAAACTACAAGTCTCATGGGTTTTAGTGGTGAAAAAATAATTTTAAAAATCGTTCGGGAAATGAGTTTACTCCCTGGGTACTTTCTTTGTATACATTCCACTATACGGGCCGAGCCCAGGATTTACGGGAAATCGCGGGTTTTCGGTTGCCGGCGATTAAACTGGTTTCATTCGGCGTCTCATCAAAAATGAAAATATTTTTGAAAACTACAAGTCTCATGGGTTTTAGTGGTGAAAAAATAATTTTAAAAATCGTTCGGGAAATGAGTTTACTCCCTGGGTACTTTCTTTGTATACATTCCACTATACGGGATTTACGGGAAATCGCGGGTTTTCGGTTGCCGGCGATTAAACTGGTTTCATTCGGCGTCTCATCAAAAATGAAAATTTTTTGAAAACTACAAGTCTCATGGGTTTTAGTGGTGAAAAAATATTTTAAAAATCGTTCGGGAAATGAGTTTACTCCCTGGGTACTTTCTTTGTATACATTCCACTATACGGGCCGAGCCTGGATTTACGGGAAATCGGGGTTTTCGGTTGCCGGCGATTAAACTGGTTTCATTCGGCGTCTCATCAAAAATGAAAATATTTTTGAAAACTAAAGTCTCATGGGTTTTAGTGGTGAAAAAATAATTTTAAAAATCGTTCGGGAAATGAGTTTACTCCCTGGTACTTTCTTTGTATACATTCCACTATACGGGCCGAGCCTGGATTTACGGGAAATCGGGGTTTTCGGTTGCCGGCGATTAAACTGGTTTCATTCGGCGTCTCATCAAAAATGAAAATATTTTTGAAAACTACAAGTCTCATGGGTTTTAGTGGTGAAAAAATAATTTTAAAAATCGTTCGGGAAATGAGTTTACTCCCTGGGTACTTTCTTTGTATACATTCCACTATACGGGCCGAGCCTGGATTTACGGGAAATCGCGGGTTTTCGGTTGCCGGCGATTAAACTGGTTTCATTCGGCGTCTCATCAAAAATGAAAATATTTTTGAAAACTACAAGTCTCATGGGTTTTAGTGGTGAAAAAATAATTTTAAAAATCGTTCGGGAAATGAGTTTACTCCCTGGGTACTTTCTTTGTATACATTCCACTATACGGGCCGAGCCTGGATTTACGGGAAATCGGGGTTTTCGGTTGCCGGCGATTAAACTGGTTTCATTCGGCGTCTCATCAAAAATGAAAATATTTTTGAAAACTACAAGTCTCATGGGTTTTAGTGGTGAAAAAATAATTTTAAAAATCGTTCGGGAAATGAGTTTACTCCCTGGGTACTTTCTTTGTATACATTCCACTATACGGGTTTACGGGAAATCGCGGGTTTTCGGTTGCCGGCGATTAAACTGGTTTCATTCGGCGTCTCATCAAAAATGAAAATATTTTTGAAAACTACAAGTCTCATGGGTTTTAGTGGTGAAAAAATAATTTTAAAAATCGTTCGGGAAATGAGTTTACTCCCTGGGTACTTTCTTTGTATACATTCCACTATACGGGCCGAGCCTGGATTTACGGGAAATCGGGGTTTTCGGTTGCCGGCGATTAAACTGGTTTCATTCGGCGTCTCATCAAAAATGAAAATTTTTGAAAACTACAAGTCTCATGGGTTTTAGTGGTGAAAAAATAATTTTAAAAATCGTTCGGGAAATGAGTTTACTCCCTGGGTACTTTCTTTGTATACATTCCACTATACGGGCCGAGCCTGGATTTACGGGAAATCGGGGTTTTCGGTTGCCGGCGATTAAACTGGTTTCATTCGGCGTCTCATCAAAAATGAAAATTTTTGAAAACTACAAGTCTCATGGGTTTTAGTGGTGAAAAAATAATTTTAAAAATCGTTCGGGAAATGAGTTTACTCCCTGGGTACTTTCTTTGTATACATTCCACTATACGGGATTTACGGGAAATCGCGGGTTTTCGGTTGCCGGCGATTAAACTGGTTTCATTCGGCGTCTCATCAAAAATGAAAAATTTTTGAAAACTACAAGTCTCATGGGTTTTAGTGGTGAAAAAATAATTTTAAAAATCGTTCGGGAAATGAGTTTACTCCCTGGGTACTTTCTTTGTATACATTCCACTATACGGGCCGAGCCTGGATTTACGGGAAATCGGGGTTTTCGGTTGCCGGCGATTAAACTGGTTTCATTCGGCGTCTCATCAAAAATGAAAATATTTTTGAAAACTACAAGTCTCATGGGTTTTAGTGGTGAAAAAATAATTTTAAAAATCGTTCGGGAAATGAGTTTACTCCCTGCTACTTTCTTTGTATACATTCCACTATACGGGATTTACGGGAAATCGCGGGTTTTCGGTTGCCGGCGATTAAACTGGTTTCATTCGGCGTCTCATCAAAAATGAAAATATTTTTGAAAACTACAAGTCTCATGGGTTTTAGTGGTGAAAAAATAATTTTAAAAATCGTTCGGGAAATGAGTTTACTCCCTGGGTACTTTCTTTGTATACATTCCACTATACGGGCCGAGCCTGGATTTACGGGAAATCGGGGTTTTCGGTTGCCGGCGATTAAACTGGTTTCATTCGGCGTCTCATCAAAAATGAAAATATTTTTGAAAACTACAAGTCTCATGGGTTTTAGTGGTGAAAAAATAATTTTAAAAATCGTTCGGGAAATGAGTTTACTCCCTGGGTACTTTCTTTGTATACATTCCACTATACGGGCCGAGCCTGGATTTACGGGAAATCGCGGGTTTTTTGCCGGCGATTAAACTGGTTTCATTCGGCGTCTCATCAAAAATGAAAATTTTTGAAAACTACAAGTCTCATGGGTTTTAGTGGTGAAAAAATAATTTTAAAAATCGTTCGGGAAATGAGTTTACTCCCTGGGTACTTTCTTTGTATACATTCCACTATACGGGCCGAGCCTGGATTTACGGGAAATCGGGGTTTTCGGTTGCCGGCGATTAAACTGGTTTCATTCGGCGTCTCATCAAAAATGAAAATATTTTTGAAAACTACAAGTCTCATGGGTTTTAGTGGTGAAAAAATAATTTAAAAATCGTTCGGGAAATGAGTTTACTCCCTGGGTACTTTCTTTGTATACATTCCACTATACGGGCCGAGCCTGGATTTACGGGAAATCGGGGTTTTCGGTTGCCGGCGATTAAACTGGTTTCATTCGGCGTCTCATCAAAAATGAAAATATTTTTGAAAACTACAAGTCTCATGGGTTTTAGTGGTGAAAAATAATTTTAAAAATCGTTCGGGAAATGAGTTTACTCCCTGGGTACTTTCTTTGTATACATTCCACTATACGGGCCGAGCCGGATTTACGGGAAATCGGGGTTTTCGGTTGCCGGCGATTAAACTGGTTTCATTCGGCGTCTCATCAAAAATGAAAAATTTTTGAAAACTACAAGTCTCATGGGTTTTAGTGGTGAAAAAATAATTTTAAAAATCGTTCGGGAAATGAGTTTACTCCCTGGGTACTTTCTTTGTATACATTCCACTATACGGGCCGAGCCTGGATTTACGGGAAATCGGGGTTTTCGGTTGCCGGCGATTAAACTGGTTTCATTCGGCGTCTCATCAAAAATGAAAAATTTTTGAAAACTACAAGTCTCATGGGTTTTAGTGGTGAAAAAATAATTTTAAAAATCGTTCGGGAAATGAGTTTACTCCCTGCTTACTTTCTTTGTATACATTCCACTATACGGGATTTACGGGAAATCGCGGGTTTTCGGTTGCCGGCGATTAAACTGGTTTCATTCGGCGTCTCATCAAAAATGAAAATATTTTTGAAAACTACAAGTCTCATGGGTTTTAGTGGTGAAAAAATAATTTTAAAAATCGTTCGGGAAATGAGTTTACTCCCTGGGTACTTTCTTTGTATACATTCCACTATACGGGCCGAGCCTGGATTTACGGGAAATCGGGGTTTTCGGTTGCCGGCGATTAAACTGGTTTCATTCGGCGTCTCATCAAAAATGAAAATATTTTTGAAAACTACAAGTCTCATGGGTTTTAGTGGTGAAAAAATAATTTTAAAAATCGTTCGGGAAATGAGTTTACTCCCTGGGTACTTTCTTTGTATACATTCCACTATACGGGCCGAGCCTGGATTTACGGGAAATCGGGGTTTTTCGGTTGCCGGCGATTAAACTGGTTTCATTCGGCGTCTCATCAAAAATGAAAATATTTTTGAAAACTACAAGTCTCATGGGTTTTAGTGGTGAAAAAATAATTTTAAAAATCGTTCGGGAAATGAGTTTACTCCCTGGGTACTTTCTTTGTATACATTCCACTATACGGGCCGAGCCTGGATTTACGGGAAATCGGGGTTTTCGGTTGCCGGCGATTAAACTGGTTTCATTCGGCGTCTCATCAAAAATGAAAAATTTTTGAAAACTACAAGTCTCATGGGTTTTAGTGGTGAAAAAATTTTAAAAATCGTTCGGGAAATGAGTTTACTCCCTGGGTACTTTCTTTGTATACATTCCACTATACGGGCCGAGCCTGGATTTACGGGAAATCGGGGTTTTCGGTTGCCGGCGATTAAACTGGTTTCATTCGGCGTCTCATCAAAAATGAAAATATTTTTGAAAACTACAAGTCTCATGGGTTTTAGTGGTGAAAAAATATTTTAAAAATCGTTCGGGAAATGAGTTTACTCCCTGGGTACTTTCTTTGTATACATTCCACTATACGGGCCGAGCCTGGATTTACGGGAAATCGGGGTTTTCGGTTGCCGGCGATTAAACTGGTTTCATTCGGCGTCTCATCAAAAATGAAAATATTTTTGAAAACTACAAGTCTCATGGGTTTTAGTGGTGAAAAAATATTTTAAAAATCGTTCGGGAAATGAGTTTACTCCCTGGGTACTTTCTTTGTATACATTCCACTATACGGGCCGAGCCTGGATTTACGGGAAATCGGGGTTTTCGGTTGCCGGCGATTAAACTGGTTTCATTCGGCGTCTCATCAAAAATGAAAATATTTTTGAAAACTACAAGTCTCATGGGTTTTAGTGGTGAAAAAATAATTTTAAAAATCGTTCGGGAAATGAGTTTACTCCCTGGGTTACTTTCTTTGTATACATTCCACTATACGGGATTTTACGGGAAATCGCGGGTTTTCGGTTGCCGGCGATTAAACTGGTTTCATTCGGCGTCTCATCAAAAATGAAAATATTTTTGAAAACTACAAGTCTCATGGGTTTTAGTGGTGAAAAAATAATTTTAAAAATCGTTCGGGAAATGAGTTTACTCCCTGGGTACTTTCTTTGTATACATTCCACTATACGGGCCGAGCCTGGATTTACGGGAAATCGGGGTTTTCGGTTGCCGGCGATTAAACTGGTTTCATTCGGCGTCTCATCAAAAATGAAAAATTTTTGAAAACTACAAGTCTCATGGGTTTTAGTGGTGAAAAAATATTTTAAAAATCGTTCGGGAAATGAGTTTACTCCCTGGGTACTTTCTTTGTATACATTCCACTATACGGGCCGAGCCTGGATTTACGGGAAATCGGGGTTTTCGGTTGCCGGCGATTAAACTGGTTTCATTCGGCGTCTCATCAAAAATGAAAATATTTTTGAAAACTACAAGTCTCATGGGTTTTAGTGGTGAAAAAATAATTTTAAAAATCGTTCGGGAAATGAGTTTACTCCCTGGGTACTTTCTTTGTATACATTCCACTATACGGGATTTTACGGGAAATCGCGGGTTTTCGGTTGCCGGCGATTAAACTGGTTTCATTCGGCGTCTCATCAAAAATGAAAATATTTTTGAAAACTACAAGTCTCATGGGTTTTAGTGGTGAAAAAATATTTTAAAAATCGTTCGGGAAATGAGTTTACTCCCTGGGTACTTTCTTTGTATACATTCCACTATACGGGCCGAGCCTGGATTTACGGGAAATCGGGGTTTTCGGTTGCCGGCGATTAAACTGGTTTCATTCGGCGTCTCATCAAAAATGAAAATATTTTTGAAAACTACAAGTCTCATGGGTTTTAGTGGTGAAAAAATATTTTAAAAATCGTTCGGGAAATGAGTTTACTCCCTGGGTACTTTCTTTGTATACATTCCACTATACGGGATTTACGGGAAATCGGGGTTTTCGGTTGCCGGCGATTAAACTGGTTTCATTCGGCGTCTCATCAAAAATGAAAATATTTTTGAAAACTACAAGTCTCATGGGTTTTAGTGGTGAAAAAATATTTTAAAAATCGTTCGGGAAATGAGTTTACTCCCTGGGTACTTTCTTTGTATACATTCCACTATACGGGCCGAGCCTGGATTTACGGGAAATCGGGGTTTTCGGTTGCCGGCGATTAAACTGGTTTCATTCGGCGTCTCATCAAAAATGAAAATATTTTTGAAAACTACAAGTCTCATGGGTTTTAGTGGTGAAAAAATATTTTAAAAATCGTTCGGGAAATGAGTTTACTCCCTGGGTACTTTCTTTGTATACATTCCACTATACGGGCCGAGCCTGGATTTACGGGAAATCGGGGTTTTCGGTTGCCGGCGATTAAACTGGTTTCATTCGGCGTCTCATCAAAAATGAAAATATTTTTGAAAACTACAAGTCTCATGGGTTTTAGTGGTGAAAAAATATTTTAAAAATCGTTCGGGAAATGAGTTTACTCCCTGGGTACTTTCTTTGTATACATTCCACTATACGGGCCGAGCCTGGATTTACGGGAAATCGGGGGTTTTCGGTTGCCGGCGATTAAACTGGTTTCATTCGGCGTCTCATCAAAAATGAAAATATTTTTGAAAACTACAAGTCTCATGGGTTTTAGTGGTGAAAAAATAATTTTAAAAATCGTTCGGGAAATGAGTTTACTCCCTGGTTACTTTCTTTGTATACATTCCACTATACGGGATTTACGGGAAATCGCGGGTTTTCGGTTGCCGGCGATTAAACTGGTTTCATTCGGCGTCTCATCAAAAATGAAAATATTTTTGAAAACTACAAGTCTCATGGGTTTTAGTGGTGAAAAAATTTTTAAAAATCGTTCGGGAAATGAGTTTACTCCCTGGGTACTTTCTTTGTATACATTCCACTATACGGGCCGAGCCTGGATTTACGGGAAATCGGGGTTTTCGGTTGCCGGCGATTAAACTGGTTTCATTCGGCGTCTCATCAAAAATGAAAATATTTTTGAAAACTACAAGTCTCATGGGTTTTAGTGGTGAAAAAATGATTTTAAAAATCGTTCGGGAAATGAGTTTACTCCCTGGGTACTTTCTTTGTATACATTCCACTATACGGGCCGAGCCTGGATTTACGGGAAATCGGGGTTTTTCGGTTGCCGGCGATTAAACTGGTTTCATTCGGCGTCTCATCAAAAATGAAAATATTTTTGAAAACTACAAGTCTCATGGGTTTTAGTGGTGAAAAAATAATTTTAAAAATCGTTCGGGAAATGAGTTTACTCCCTGGGTACTTTCTTTGTATACATTCCACTATACGGGATTTACGGGAAATCGGGGTTTTCGGTTGCCGGCGATTAAACTGGTTTCATTCGGCGTCTCATCAAAAATGAAAATATTTTTGAAAACTACAAGTCTCATGGGTTTTAGTGGTGAAAAAATATTTTAAAAATCGTTCGGGAAATGAGTTTACTCCCTGGGTACTTTCTTTGTATACATTCCACTATACGGGCCGAGCCTGGATTTACGGGAAATCGGGGTTTTCGGTTGCCGGCGATTAAACTGGTTTCATTCGGCGTCTCATCAAAAATGAAAATATTTTTGAAAACTACAAGTCTCATGGGTTTTAGTGGTGAAAAAATATTTTAAAAATCGTTCGGGAAATGAGTTTACTCCCTGGGTACTTTCTTTGTATACATTCCACTATACGGGATTTACGGGAAATCGGGGTTTTCGGTTGCCGGCGATTAAACTGGTTTCATTCGGCGTCTCATCAAAAATGAAAATATTTTTGAAAACTACAAGTCTCATGGGTTTTAGTGGTGAAAAAATATTTTAAAAATCGTTCGGGAAATGAGTTTACTCCCTGGGTACTTTCTTTGTATACATTCCACTATACGGGCCGAGCCTGGATTTACGGGAAATCGGGGTTTTCGGTTGCCGGCGATTAAACTGGTTTCATTCGGCGTCTCATCAAAAATGAAAATATTTTTGAAAACTACAAGTCTCATGGGTTTTAGTGGTGAAAAAATAATTTTAAAAATCGTTCGGGAAATGAGTTTACTCCCTGGGTACTTTCTTTGTATACATTCCACTATACGGGCCGAGCCTGGATTTACGGGAAATCGGGGTTTTCGGTTGCCGGCGATTAAACTGGTTTCATTCGGCGTCTCATCAAAAATGAAAATATTTTTGAAAACTACAAGTCTCATGGGTTTTAGTGGTGAAAAAATAATTTTAAAAATCGTTCGGGAAATGAGTTTACTCCCTGGGTACTTTCTTTGTATACATTCCACTATACGGGCCGAGCCTGGATTTACGGGAAATCGGGGTTTTCGGTTGCCGGCGATTAAACTGGTTTCATTCGGCGTCTCATCAAAAATGAAAATATTTTTGAAAACTACAAGTCTCATGGGTTTTAGTGGTGAAAAAATAATTTTAAAAATCGTTCGGGAAATGAGTTTACTCCCTGGGTACTTTCTTTGTATACATTCCACTATACGGGCCGAGCCGGATTTACGGGAAATCGGGGTTTTCGGTTGCCGGCGATTAAACTGGTTTCATTCGGCGTCTCATCAAAAATGAAAAATTTTTGAAAACTACAAGTCTCATGGGTTTTAGTGGTGAAAAAAATTTTAAAAATCGTTCGGGAAATGAGTTTACTCCCTGGGTACTTTCTTTGTATACATTCCACTATACGGGCCGAGCCTGGATTTACGGGAAATCGGGGTTTTCGGTTGCCGGCGATTAAACTGGTTTCATTCGGCGTCTCATCAAAAATGAAAATATTTTTGAAAACTACAAGTCTCATGGGTTTTAGTGGTGAAAAAATAATTTTAAAAATCGTTCGGGAAATGAGTTTACTCCCTGGGTACTTTCTTTGTATACATTCCACTATACGGGCCGAGCCTGGATTTACGGGAAATCGGGGTTTTCGGTTGCCGGCGATTAAACTGGTTTCATTCGGCGTCTCATCAAAAATGAAAATATTTTTGAAAACTACAAGTCTCATGGGTTTTAGTGGTGAAAAAATAATTTTAAAAATCGTTCGGGAAATGAGTTTACTCCCTGGGTACTTTCTTTGTATACATTCCACTATACGGGCCGAGCCTGGATTTACGGGAAATCGGGGTTTTCGGTTGCCGGCGATTAAACTGGTTTCATTCGGCGTCTCATCAAAAATGAAAATATTTTTGAAAACTACAAGTCTCATGGGTTTTAGTGGTGAAAAAATATTTTAAAAATCGTTCGGGAAATGAGTTTACTCCCTGGGTACTTTCTTTGTATACATTCCACTATACGGGCCGAGCCTGGATTTACGGGAAATCGGGGTTTTCGGTTGCCGGCGATTAAACTGGTTTCATTCGGCGTCTCATCAAAAATGAAAATATTTTTGAAAACTACAAGTCTCATGGGTTTTAGTGGTGAAAAAATAATTTTAAAAATCGTTCGGGAAATGAGTTTACTCCCTGGGTACTTTCTTTGTATACATTCCACTATACGGGCCGAGCCTGGATTTACGGGAAATCGGGGTTTTCGGTTGCCGGCGATTAAACTGGTTTCATTCGGCGTCTCATCAAAAATGAAAATATTTTTGAAAACTACAAGTCTCATGGGTTTTAGTGGTGAAAAAATAATTTTAAAAATCGTTCGGGAAATGAGTTTACTCCCTGGGTACTTTCTTTGTATACATTCCACTATACGGGCCGAGCCTGGATTTACGGGAAATCGGGGTTTTCGGTTGCCGGCGATTAAACTGGTTTCATTCGGCGTCTCATCAAAAATGAAAATATTTTTGAAAACTACAAGTCTCATGGGTTTTAGTGGTGAAAAAATATTTTAAAAATCGTTCGGGAAATGAGTTTACTCCCTGGGTACTTTCTTTGTATACATTCCACTATACGGGCCGAGCCTGGATTTACGGGAAATCGGGGTTTTCGGTTGCCGGCGATTAAACTGGTTTCATTCGGCGTCTCATCAAAAATGAAAATATTTTTGAAAACTACAAGTCTCATGGGTTTTAGTGGTGAAAAAATAATTTTAAAAATCGTTCGGGAAATGAGTTTACTCCCTGGGTACTTTCTTTGTATACATTCCACTATACGGGCCGAGCCTGGATTTACGGGAAATCGGGGTTTTCGGTTGCCGGCGATTAAACTGGTTTCATTCGGCGTCTCATCAAAAATGAAAATATTTTTGAAAACTACAAGTCTCATGGGTTTTAGTGGTGAAAAAATAATTTTAAAAATCGTTCGGGAAATGAGTTTACTCCCTGGGTACTTTCTTTGTATACATTCCACTATACGGGAGCCTTTTACGGGAAATCGGGGTTTTCGGTTGCCGGCGATTAAACTGGTTTCATTCGGCGTCTCATCAAAAATGAAAATATTTTTGAAAACTACAAGTCTCATGGGTTTTAGTGGTGAAAAAATATTTTAAAAATCGTTCGGGAAATGAGTTTACTCCCTGGGTACTTTCTTTGTATACATTCCACTATACGGGCCGAGCCTGGATTTACGGGAAATCGGGGTTTTCGGTTGCCGGCGATTAAACTGGTTTCATTCGGCGTCTCATCAAAAATGAAAACATTTTTGAAAACTACAAGTCTCATGGGTTTTAGTGGTGAAAAAATAATTTTAAAAATCGTTCGGGAAATGAGTTTACTCCCTGGGTACTTTCTTTGTATACATTCCACTATACGGGCCGAGCCTGGATTTACGGGAAATCGGGGTTTTCGGTTGCCGGCGATTAAACTGGTTTCATTCGGCGTCTCATCAAAAAAAAATATTTTTGAAAACTACAAGTCTCATGGGTTTTAGTGGTGAAAAAATAATTTTAAAAATCGTTCGGGAAATGAGTTTACTCCCTGGGTACTTTCTTTGTATACATTCCACTATACGGGCCGAGCCTGGATTTACGGGAAATCGGGGTTTTCGGTTGCCGGCGATTAAACTGGTTTCATTCGGCGTCTCATCAAAAATGAAAATATTTTTGAAAACTACAAGTCTCATGGGTTTTAGTGGTGAAAAAATATTTTAAAAAGTTCGGGAAATGAGTTTACTCCCTGGGTACTTTCTTTGTATACATTCCACTATACGGGCCGAGCCTGGATTTACGGGAAATCGGGGGTTTTCGGTTGCCGGCGATTAAACTGGTTTCATTCGGCGTCTCATCAAAAATGAAAATATTTTTGAAAACTACAAGTCTCATGGGTTTTAGTGGTGAAAAAATAATTTTAAAAATCGTTCGGGAAATGAGTTTACTCCCTGGGTACTTTCTTTGTATACATTCCACTATACGGGCCGAGCCTGGATTTACGGGAAATCGGGGTTTTCGGTTGCCGGCGATTAAACTGGTTTCATTCGGCGTCTCATCAAAAATGAAAATATTTTTGAAAACTAAAGTCTCATGGGTTTTAGTGGTGAAAAAATGATTTTAAAAATCGTTCGGGAAATGAGTTTACTCCCTGGGTACTTTCTTTGTATACATTCCACTATACGGGCCGAGCCTGGATTTACGGGAAATCGGGGGTTTTCGGTTGCCGGCGATTAAACTGGTTTCATTCGGCGTCTCATCAAAAATGAAAATATTTTTGAAAACTACAAGTCTCATGGGTTTTAGTGGTGAAAAAATGATTTTAAAAATCGTTCGGGAAATGAGTTTACTCCCTGGGTACTTTCTTTGTATACATTCCACTATACGGGCCGAGCCTGGATTTACGGGAAATCGGGGTTTTCGGTTGCCGGCGATTAAACTGGTTTCATTCGGCGTCTCATCAAAAATGAAAATATTTTTGAAAACTACAAGTCTCATGGGTTTTAGTGGTGAAAAAATAATTTTAAAAATCGTTCGGGAAATGAGTTTACTCCCTGGGTACTTTCTTTGTATACATTCCACTATACGGGCCGAGCCTGGATTTACGGGAAATCGGGGTTTTTCGGTTGCCGGCGATTAAACTGGTTTCATTCGGCGTCTCATCAAAAATGAAAATATTTTTGAAAACTACAAGTCTCATGGGTTTTAGTGGTGAAAAAATAATTTTAAAAATCGTTCGGGAAATGAGTTTACTCCCTGGGTTACTTTCTTTGTATACATTCCACTATACGGGATGGATTTACGGGAAATCGGGGTTTTCGGTTGCCGGCGATTAAACTGGTTTCATTCGGCGTCTCATCAAAAATGAAAATATTTTTGAAAACTACAAGTCTCATGGGTTTTAGTGGTGAAAAAATATTTTAAAAATCGTTCGGGAAATGAGTTTACTCCCTGGGTACTTTCTTTGTATACATTCCACTATACGGGCCGAGCCTGGATTTACGGGAAATCGGGGTTTTCGGTTGCCGGCGATTAAACTGGTTTCATTCGGCGTCTCATCAAAAATGAAAATTTTTGAAAACTACAAGTCTCATGGGTTTTAGTGGTGAAAAAATAATTTTAAAAATCGTTCGGGAAATGAGTTTACTCCCTGGGTTACTTTCTTTGTATACATTCCACTATACGGGCCGAGCCTGGATTTACGGGAAATCGGGGTTTTCGGTTGCCGGCGATTAAACTGGTTTCATTCGGCGTCTCATCAAAAATGAAAATATTTTTGAAAACTACAAGTCTCATGGGTTTTAGTGGTGAAAAAAATTTTAAAAATCGTTCGGGAAATGAGTTTACTCCCTGGGTACTTTCTTTGTATACATTCCACTATACGGCCGAGCCGGATTTACGGGAAATCGCGGGTTTTCGGTTGCCGGCGATTAAACTGGTTTCATTCGGCGTCTCATCAAAAATGAAAATATTTTTGAAAACTACAAGTCTCATGGGTTTTAGTGGTGAAAAAATGATTTTAAAAATCGTTCGGGAAATGAGTTTACTCCCTGGGTACTTTCTTTGTATACATTCCACTATACGGGCCGAGCCTGGATTTACGGGAAATCGGGGTTTTCGGTTGCCGGCGATTAAACTGGTTTCATTCGGCGTCTCATCAAAAATGAAAACATTTTTGAAAACTACAAGTCTCATGGGTTTTAGTGGTGAAAAAATAATTTTAAAAATTGTTCGGGAAATGAGTTTACTCCCTGGGTACTTTCTTTGTATACATTCCACTATACGGGCCGAGCCTGGATTTACGGGAAATCGGGGTTTTTCGGTTGCCGGCGATTAAACTGGTTTCATTCGGCGTCTCATCAAAAATGAAAATTTTTGAAAACTACAAGTCTCATGGGTTTTAGTGGTGAAAAAATAATTTTAAAAATCGTTCGGGAAATGAGTTTACTCCCTGGGTACTTTCTTTGTATACATTCCACTATACGGGCCGAGCCTGGATTTACGGGAAATCGGGGTTTTTCGGTTGCCGGCGATTAAACTGGTTTCATTCGGCGTCTCATCAAAAATGAAAATATTTTTGAAAACTACAAGTCTCATGGGTTTTAGTGGTGAAAAAATAATTTTAAAAATCGTTCGGGAAATGAGTTTACTCCCTGGGTACTTTCTTTGTATACATTCCACTATACGGGCCGAGCCTGGATTTACGGGAAATCGCGGGTTTTCGGTTGCCGGCGATTAAACTGGTTTCATTCGGCGTCTCATCAAAAATGAAAATTTTTGAAAACTACAAGTCTCATGGGTTTTAGTGGTGAAAAAATAATTTTAAAAATCGTTCGGGAAATGAGTTTACTCCCTGGGTACTTTCTTTGTATACATTCCACTATACGGGCCGAGCCTGGATTTACGGGAAATCGGGGTTTTCGGTTGCCGGCGATTAAACTGGTTTCATTCGGCGTCTCATCAAAAATGAAAATATTTTTGAAAACTACAAGTCTCATGGGTTTTAGTGGTGAAAAAATATTTTAAAAATTGTTCGGGAAATGAGTTTACTCCCTGGGTACTTTCTTTGTATACATTCCACTATACGGGCCGAACCTGGATTTACGGGAAATCGGGGATTTTCGGTTGCCGGCGATTAAACTGGTTTCATTCGGCGTCTCATCAAAAATGAAAATATTTTTGAAAACTACAAGTCTCATGGGTTTTAGTGGTGAAAAAATGATTTTAAAAATCGTTCGGGAAATGAGTTTACTCCCTGGGTACTTTCTTTGTATACATTCCACTATACGGGCCGAGCCTGGATTTACGGGAAATCGGGGTTTTCGGTTGCCGGCGATTAAACTGGTTTCATTCGGCGTCTCATCAAAAATGAAAATATTTTTGAAAACTACAAGTCTCATGGGTTTTAGTGGTGAAAAAATATTTTAAAAATCGTTCGGGAAATGAGTTTACTCCCTGGGTACTTTCTTTGTATACATTCCACTATACGGGCCGAGCCTGGATTTACGGGAAATCGGGGTTTTCGGTTGCCGGCGATTAAACTGGTTTCATTCGGCGTCTCATCAAAAATGAAAATATTTTTGAAAACTACAAGTCTCATGGGTTTTAGTGGTGAAAAAATATTTTAAAAATCGTTCGGGAAATGAGTTTACTCCCTGGGTACTTTCTTTGTATACATTCCACTATACGGGCCGAGCCTGGATTTACGGGAAATCGGGGTTTTCGGTTGCCGGCGATTAAACTGGTTTCATTCGGCGTCTCATCAAAAATGAAAAATTTTTGAAAACTACAAGTCTCATGGGTTTTAGTGGTGAAAAATATTTTAAAAATCGTTCGGGAAATGAGTTTACTCCCTGGGTACTTTCTTTGTATACATTCCACTATACGGGCCGAGCCTGGATTTACGGGAAATCGGGGGTTTTCGGTTGCCGGCGATTAAACTGGTTTCATTCGGCGTCTCATCAAAAATGAAAACATTTTTGAAAACTACAAGTCTCATGGGTTTTAGTGGTGAAAAATAATTTTAAAAATTGTTCGGGAAATGAGTTTACTCCCTGGGTACTTACTTTGTATACATTCCACTATACGGGCCGAGCCTGGATTTACGGGAAATCGGGGTTTTTCGGTTGCCGGCGATTAAACTGGTTTCATTCGGCGTCTCATCAAAAATGAAAATATTTTTGAAAACTGCAAGTCTCATGGATTTTAGTGGTGAAAAAATAATTTTAAAAATCGTTTGGGAAATGAGTTTACTCCCTGCTTACTTCTTTGTATACATTCCACTATACGGGCCGAGCCGGATTTACGGGAAATCGGGGTTTTCGGTTGCCGGCGATTAAACTGGTTTCATTCGGCGTCTCATCAAAAATGAAAATATTTTTGAAAACTACAAGTCTCATGGGTTTTAGTGGTGAAAAAATAATTTTAAAAATCGTTCGGGAAATGAGTTTACTCCCTGGGTACTTTCTTTGTATACATTCCACTATACGGGCCGAGCCTGGATTTACGGGAAATCGGGGTTTTCGGTTGCCGGCGATTAAACTGGTTTCATTCGGCGTCTCATCAAAAATGAAAATATTTTTGAAAACTACAAGTCTCATGGGTTTTAGTGGTGAAAAAATGATTTTAAAAATCGTTCGGGAAATGAGTTTACTCCCTGGGTACTTTCTTTGTATACATTCCACTATACGGGCCGAGCCTGGATTTACGGGAAATCGGGGTTTTCGGTTGCCGGCGATTAAACTGGTTTCATTCGGCGTCTCATCAAAAATGAAAATTTTTGAAAACTACAAGTCTCATGGGTTTTAGTGGTGAAAAAATTTTTAAAAATCGTTCGGGAAATGAGTTTACTCCCTGGGTACTTTCTTTGTATACATTCCACTATACGGGCCGAGCCTGGATTTACGGGAAATCGGGGTTTTCGGTTGCCGGCGATTAAACTGGTTTCATTCGGCGTCTCATCAAAAATGAAAATATTTTTGAAAACTACAAGTCTCATGGGTTTTAGTGGTGAAAAAATGATTTTAAAAATCGTTCGGGAAATGAGTTTACTCCCTGGGTACTTTCTTTGTATACATTCCACTATACGGGCCGAGCCTGGATTTACGGGAAATCGGGGTTTTCGGTTGCCGGCGATTAAACTGGTTTCATTCGGCGTCTCATCAAAAATGAAAAATTTTTGAAAACTACAAGTCTCATGGGTTTTAGTGGTGAAAAAATAATTTTAAAAATCGTTCGGGAAATGAGTTTACTCCCTGGGTACTTTCTTTGTATACATTCCACTATACGGCCGAGCCTGGATTTACGGGAAATCGGGGTTTTCGGTTGCCGGCGATTAAACTGGTTTCATTCGGCGTCTCATCAAAAATGAAAACATTTTTGAAAACTACAAGTCTCATGGGTTTTAGTGGTGAAAAAATAATTTTAAAAATCGTTCGGGAAATGAGTTTACTCCCTGGGTACTTTCTTTGTATACATTCCACTATACGGGCCGAGCCTGGATTTACGGGAAATCGGGGTTTTCGGTTGCCGGCGATTAAACTGGCATTCGGCGTCTCATCAAAAATGAAAATATTTTTGAAAACTAAGTCTCATGGGTTTTAGTGGTGAAAAAAATTTTAAAAATCGTTCGGGAAATGAGTTTACTCCCTGCTACTTTCTTTGTATACATTCCACTATACGGGCCGAGCCGGATTTACGGGAAATCGCGGGTTTTCGGTTGCCGATTAAACTGGTTTCATTCGGCGTCTCATCAAAAATGAAAATATTTTTGAAAACTACAAGTCTCATGGGTTTTAGTGGTGAAAAAATAATTTTAAAAATCGTTCGGGAAATGAGTTTACTCCCTGCTTACTTTCTTTGTATACATTCCACTATACGGGCCGAGCCCGGGATTTACGGGAAATCGGGGTTTTCGGTTGCCGGCGATTAAACTGGTTTCATTCGGCGTCTCATCAAAAATGAAAATTTTTTGAAAACTACAAGTCTCATGGGTTTTAGTGGTGAAAAAATAATTTTAAAAATTGTTCGGGAAATGAGTTTACTCCCTGGGTACTTTCTTTGTATACATTCCACTATACGGGCCGAGCCTGGATTTACGGGAAATCGGGGTTTTCGGTTGCCGGCGATTAAACTGGTTTCATTCGGCGTCTCATCAAAAATGAAAATATTTTTGAAAACTACAAGTCTCATGGGTTTTAGTGGTGAAAAAATAATTTTAAAAATCGTTCGGGAAATGAGTTTACTCCCTGCTACTTTCTTTGTATACATTCCACTATACGGGCCGAGCCGGATTTACGGGAAATCGGGGTTTTCGGTTGCCGGCGATTAAACTGGTTTCATTCGGCGTCTCATCAAAAATGAAAATATTTTTGAAAACTACAAGTCTCATGGGTTTTAGTGGTGAAAAAATAATTTTAAAAATCGTTCGGGAAATGAGTTTACTCCCTGGGTACTTTCTTTGTATACATTCCACTATACGGGCCGAGCCTGGATTTACGGGAAATCGGGGTTTTCGGTTGCCGGCGATTAAACTGGTTTCATTCGGCGTCTCATCAAAAATGAAAATATTTTTGAAAACTACAAGTCTCATGGGTTTTAGTGGTGAAAAAATGATTTTAAAAATCGTTCGGGAAATGAGTTTACTCCCTGGGTACTTTCTTTGTATACATTCCACTATACGGGCCGAGCCTGGATTTACGGGAAATCGGGGGTTTTCGGTTGCCGGCGATTAAACTGGTTTCATTCGGCGTCTCATCAAAAATGAAAATATTTTTGAAAACTACAAGTCTCATGGGTTTTAGTGGTGAAAAAATGATTTTAAAAAATCGTTCGGGAAATGAGTTTACTCCCTGGGTACTTTCTTTGTATACATTCCACTATACGGGGCCGAGCCTGGATTTACGGGAAATCGGGGGTTTTCGGTTGCCGGCGATTAAACTGGTTTCATTCGGCGTCTCATCAAAAATGAAAATTTTTGAAACTACAAGTCTCATGGGTTTTAGTGGTGAAAAAATAATTTTAAAAATTGTTCGGGAAATGAGTTTACTCCCTGGGTACTTACTTTGTATACATTCCATTATACGGGCCGAGCCTGGATTTACGGGAAATCGGGGGTTTTCGGTTGCCGGCGATTAAACTGGTTTCATTCGGCGTCTCATCAAAAATGAAAATATTTTTGAAAACTACAAGTCTCATGGGTTTTAGTGGTGAAAAAATAATTTTAAAAATCGTTCGGGAAATGAGTTTACTCCCTGGGTACTTTCTTTGTATACATTCCACTATACGGGCCGAGCCTGGATTTACGGGAAATCGGGGTTTTCGGTTGCCGGCGATTAAACTGGTTTCATTCGGCGTCTCATCAAAAATGAAAATATTTTTGAAAACTACAAGTCTCATGGGTTTTAGTGGTGAAAAAATAATTTTAAAAATCGTTCGGGAAATGAGTTTACTCCCTGGGTACTTTCTTTGTATACATTCCACTATACGGGCCGAGCCTGGATTTACGGGAAATCGGGGTTTTCGGTTGCCGGCGATTAAACTGGTTTCATTCGGCGTCTCATCAAAAATGAAAATATTTTTGAAAACTACAAGTCTCATGGGTTTTAGTGGTGAAAAAATATTTTAAAAATCGTTCGGGAAATGAGTTTACTCCCTGGGTACTTTCTTTGTATACATTCCACTATACGGGCCGAGCCTGGATTTACGGGAAATCGGGGTTTTCGGTTGCCGGCGATTAAACTGGTTTCATTCGGCGTCTCATCAAAAATGAAAATATTTTTGAAAACTACAAGTCTCATGGGTTTTAGTGGTGAAAAAATAATTTTAAAAATCGTTCGGGAAATGAGTTTACTCCCTGGGTACTTTCTTTGTATACATTCCACTATACGGGCCGAGCCTGGATTTACGGGAAATCGGGGTTTTCGGTTGCCGGCGATTAAACTGGTTTCATTCGGCGTCTCATCAAAAATGAAAAATTTTTGAAAACTACAAGTCTCATGGGTTTTAGTGGTGAAAAAATAATTTTAAAAATCGTTCGGGAAATGAGTTTACTCCCTGCTTACTTTCTTTCTATACATTCCACTATACGGGCCGAGCCTGGATTTACGGGAAATCGGGGTTTTTCGGTTGCCGGCGATTAAACTGGTTTCATTCGGCGTCTCATCAAAAATGAAAACATTTTTGAAAACTACAAGTCTCATGGGTTTTAGTGGTGAAAAAATAATTTTAAAAATTGTTCGGGAAATGAGTTTACTCCCTGGGTACTTACTTTGTATACATTCCACTATACGGGCCGAGCCTGGATTTACGGGAAATCGGGGTTTTCGGTTGCCGGCGATTAAACTGGTTTCATTCGGCGTCTCATCAAAAATGAAAATATTTTTGAAAACTACAAGTCTCATGGGTTTTAGTGGTGAAAAAAAATTTTAAAAATCGTTCGGGAAATGAGTTTACTCCCTGGACTTTCTTTGTATACATTCCACTATACGGGCCGATTTACGGGAAATCGCGGGTTTTCGGTTGCCGGCGATTAAACTGGTTTCATTCGGCGTCTCATCAAAAATGAAAATATTTTTGAAAACTACAAGTCTCATGGGTTTTAGTGGTGAAAAATTTTAAAAATCGTTCGGGAAATGAGTTTACTCCCTGGGTACTTTCTTTGTATACATTCCACTATACGGGCCGAGCCTGGATTTACGGGAAATCGGGGTTTTCGGTTGCCGGCGATTAAACTGGTTTCATTCGGCGTCTCATCAAAAATGAAAAATTTTTGAAAACTACAAGTCTCATGGGTTTTAGTGGTGAAAAAATAATTTTAAAAATCGTTCGGGAAATGAGTTTACTCCCTGGGTACTTTCTTTGTATACATTCCACTATACGGGCCGAGCCGGATTTACGGGAAATCGCGGGTTTTCGGTTGCCGGCGATTAAACTGGTTTCATTCGGCGTCTCATCAAAAATGAAAACATTTTTGAAAACTACAAGTCTCATGGGTTTTAGTGGTGAAAAAATAATTTTAAAAATCGTTCGGGAAATGAGTTTACTCCCTGGGTACTTACTTTGTATACATTCCACTATACGGGCCGAGCCTGGATTTACGGGATCGGGGTTGGATTTCGGTTGCCGGCGATTAAACTGGTTTCATTCGGCGTCTCATCAAAAATGAAAATATTTTTGAAAACTACAAGTCTCATGGGTTTTAGTGGTGAAAAAATAATTTTAAAAATCGTTCGGGAAATGAGTTTACTCCCTGGGTACTTTCTTTGTATACATTCCACTATACGGGCCGAGCCTGGATTTACGGGAAATCGGGGTTTTCGGTTGCCGGCGATTAAACTGGTTTCATTCGGCGTCTCATCAAAAATGAAAATATTTTTGAAAACTACAAGTCTCATGGGTTTTAGTGGTGAAAAAATAATTTTAAAAATCGTTCGGGAAATGAGTTTACTCCCTGGGTACTTTCTTTGTATACATTCCACTATACGGGCCGAGCCTGGATTTACGGGAAATCGGGGTTTTCGGTTGCCGGCGATTAAACTGGTTTCATTCGGCGTCTCATCAAAAATGAAAAATTTTTGAAAACTACAAGTCTCATGGGTTTTAGTGGTGAAAAAATAATTTTAAAAATCGTTCGGGAAATGAGTTTACTCCCTGGGTACTTTCTTTGTATACATTCCACTATACGGGCCGAGCCTGGATTTACGGGAAATCGGGGTTTTCGGTTGCCGGCGATTAAACTGGTTTCATTCGGCGTCTCATCAAAAATGAAAATATTTTTGAAAACTACAAGTCTCATGGGTTTTAGTGGTGAAAAAAATTTTAAAAATCGTTCGGGAAATGAGTTTACTCCCTGGGTACTTTCTTTGTATACATTCCACTATACGGGCCGAGCCTGGATTTACGGGAAATCGGGGTTTTCGGTTGCCGGCGATTAAACTGGTTTCATTCGGCGTCTCATCAAAAATGAAAACATTTTTGAAAACTACAAGTCTCATGGGTTTTAGTGGTGAAAAAAATTTTAAAAATCGTTCGGGAAATGAGTTTACTCCCTGGGTACTTTCTTTGTATACATTCCACTATACGGGCCGAGCCTGGATTTACGGGAAATCGGGGTTTTCGGTTGCCGGCGATTAAACTGGTTTCATTCGGCGTCTCATCAAAAATGAAAATTTTTGAAAACTACAAGTCTCATGGGTTTTAGTGGTGAAAAATAATTTTAAAAATCGTTCGGGAAATGAGTTTACTCCCTGGGTACTTTCTTTGTATACATTCCACTATACGGGCCGAGCCGGATTTACGGGAAATCGCGGGTTTTCGGTTGCCGGCGATTAAACTGGTTTCATTCGGCGTCTCATCAAAAATGAAAATATTTTTGAAAACTACAAGTCTCATGGGTTTTAGTGGTGAAAAAATAATTTTAAAAATCGTTCGGGAAATGAGTTTACTCCCTGGGTACTTTCTTTGTATACATTCCACTATACGGGCCGAGCCTGGATTTACGGGAAATCGGGGTTTTCGGTTGCCGGCGATTAAACTGGTTTCATTCGGCGTCTCATCAAAAATGAAAATATTTTTGAAAACTACAAGTCTCATGGGTTTTAGTGGTGAAAAAATAATTTTAAAAATCGTTCGGGAAATGAGTTTACTCCCTGGGTACTTTCTTTGTATACATTCCACTATACGGGCCGAGCCTGGATTTACGGGAAATCGCGGGTTTTCGGTTGCCGGCGATTAAACTGGTTTCATTCGGCGTCTCATCAAAAATGAAAATATTTTTGAAAACTACAAGTCTCCTTGGTTTTAGTGGTGAAAAAAATTTTTAAAAATCGTTCGGGAAATGAGTTTACTCCCTGGGTACTTTCTTTGTATACATTCCACTATACGGGCCGAGCCGGATTTACGGGAAATCGCGGGTTTTCGGTTGCCGGCGATTAAACTGGTTTCATTCGGCGTCTCATCAAAAATGAAAAATTTTTGAAAACTACAAGTCTCATGGGTTTTAGTGGTGAAAAAATAATTTTAAAAATCGTTCGGGAAATGAGTTTACTCCCTGGGTACTTTCTTTGTATACATTCCACTATACGGGCCGAGCCTGGATTTACGGGAAATCGCGGGTTTTCGGTTGCCGGCGATTAAACTGGTTTCATTCGGCGTCTCATCAAAAATGAAAATATTTTTGAAAACTACAAGTCTCATGGGTTTTAGTGGTGAAAAAATATTTTAAAAATCGTTCGGGAAATGAGTTTACTCCCTGGGTACTTTCTTTGTATACATTCCACTATACGGGCCGAGCCGGATTTACGGGAAATCGGGGTTTTCGGTTGCCGGCGATTAAACTGGTTTCATTCGGCGTCTCATCAAAAATGAAAATATTTTTGAAAACTACAAGTCTCATGGGTTTTAGTGGTGAAAAAATAATTTTAAAAATCGTTCGGGAAATGAGTTTACTCCCTGGGTACTTTCTTTGTATACATTCCACTATACGGGCCGAGCCTGGATTTACGGGAAATCGGGGTTTTCGGTTGCCGGCGATTAAACTGGTTTCATTCGGCGTCTCATCAAAAATGAAAATATTTTTGAAAAACAAGTCTCATGGGTTTTAGTGGTGAAAAAAATTTTAAAAATCGTTCGGGAAATGAGTTTACTCCCTGGGTACTTTCTTTGTATACATTCCACTATACGGGCCGAGCCTGGATTTACGGGAAATCGGGGTTTTCGGTTGCCGGCGATTAAACTGGTTTCATTCGGCGTCTCATCAAAAATGAAAATATTTTTGAAAACTACAAGTCTCATGGGTTTTAGTGGTGAAAAAATAATTTTAAAAATCGTTCGGGAAATGAGTTTACTCCCTGGGTACTTTCTTTGTATACATTCCACTATACGGGCCGAGCCTGGATTTACGGGAAATCGGGGTTTTCGGTTGCCGGCGATTAAACTGGTTTCATTCGGCGTCTCATCAAAAATGAAAATATTTTTGAAAACTACAAGTCTCATGGGTTTTAGTGGTGAAAAAATAATTTTAAAAATCGTTCGGGAAATGAGTTTACTCCCTGGGTACTTTCTTTGTATACATTCCACTATAGGCCGAGCCGGATTTACGGGAAATCGGGGGTTTTCGGTTGCCGGCGATTAAACTGGTTTCATTCGGCGTCTCATCAAAAATGAAAATATTTTTGAAAACTACAAGTCTCATGGGTTTTAGTGGTGAAAAAATATTTTAAAAATCGTTCGGGAAATGAGTTTACTCCCTGGGTACTTTCTTTGTATACATTCCACTATACGGGCCGAGCCTGGATTTACGGGAAATCGGGGTTTTCGGTTGCCGGCGATTAAACTGGTTTCATTCGGCGTCTCATCAAAAATGAAAAATTTTTGAAAAACTACAAGTCTCATGGGTTTAGTGGTGAAAAAATAATTTTAAAAATCGTTCGGGATGATTTACTCCCTGGGTACTTACTTTGTATACATTAAGAGGAGAGATGCTCGGTCCGTATAGTGGAATTGTATACTAAAGATAAGTAGCCAGGGAAGTAAACTCATTTCCGAACGATTTTTAAATTATTTTTCACCACTAAGACGCCATGAGACTTGAGTTTTCAAAAATGTTTTCATTTTTGATGAGACGCCGAATGAAACGCAGTTTAATCTCGCGGCAACGCGAAAACCGCGCGATTCCCGTAAATCCGTGGCTCGCCCGTAGTAGTGGAATGTATACAAAGAAAGTAACCAGGGAGTAACTCATTTCCCGAACGATTTTTAAAATTATTTTTTCACCACTAAAACCCATGAGACTTGTAGTTTTCAAAAAAATGTTTTCATATTTGATGAGACGCCGAATGAAAGCAGTTTAATCGCCGGCAACCGAAAAACCCCGCGATTTCCCGTAAATCCGGCTCGGCCCGTAATAGTGGAATGTATACAAAGAAAGTACCCAGGGAGTAAACTCATTTCCCGAACGATTTTTAAAATTAATTTTTTCACCACTAAAACCCATGAGACTTGTAGTTTTCAAAAAATGTTTTCATTTTTGATGAGACGCCGAATGAAAGCAGTTTAATCGCCGGCAACCGAAAACACCGCGATTTCCCGTAAATCCCGTATAGTCGAATGTATACAAAGAAAGTAAGCAGGGAGTAAACTCATTTCCCGAACGATTTTAAAATTATTTTTTCACCACTAAAACTCATGAGACTTGTAGTTTTCAAAAATATTTTCATTTTTGATGAGACGCCGAATGAAAGCAGTTTAATCGCCGGCAACCGAAAACCCGCGATTTCCCGTAAATCCCGGGCTCGGCCCGTATAGTCGAATGTATACAAAGAAAGTACCCAGGGAGTAAACTCATTTCCCGAACGATTTTTAAAATTATTTTTTCACCACTAAAACCCATGAGACTTGTAGTTTTCAAAAATGTTTTCATTTTTGATGAGACGCCGAATGAAACCAGTTTAATCTCCGGAAACCGAAAACCCGCGATTTCCCGTAAATCCCGGCTCGGCCCGTATAGTGGAATGTATACAAAGAAAGTACCCAGGGAGTAAACTCATTTCCCGAACGATTTTTAAAATTATTTTTTCACCACTAAAACCCATGAGACTTGTAGTTTTCAAAAATGTTTCATTTTTGATGAGACGCCGAATGAAAGCAGTTTAATCGCCGGCAACCGAAAACCCGCGATTTCCCGTAAATCCCGGCTCGGCCCGTATAGTGGAATGTATACAAAGAAAGTACCCAGGGAGTAAACTCATTTCCCGAACGATTTTTAAAATTATTTTTTCACCACTAAAACCCATGAGACTTGTAGTTTTCAAAAAATGTTTTCATTTTTGATGAGACGCCGAATGAAAGCAGTTTAATCGCCGGCAACCGAAAACCCGCGATTTCCCGTAAATCCGGCTCGGCCCGTATAGTGGAATGTATACAAAGAAAGTACCCAGGGAGTAAACTCATTTCCCGAACGATTTTTAAAATTATTTTTTCACCACTAAAACCCATGAGACTTGTAGTTTTCAAAAATATTTCATTTTTGATGAGACGCCGAATGAAAGCAGTTTAATCGCCGGCAACCGAAAAACCCGCGATTTCCCGTAAATCCGGCTCGGCCGTATAGTGGAATGTATACAAAGAAAGTACCCAGGCAGTAAACTCATTTCCCGAACGATTTTTAAATTATTTTTTCACCACTAAAACCCATGAGACTTGTAGTTTTCAAAAATGTTTTCATTTTTGATGAGATGCCGAATGAAACCAGTTTAATCGCCGGCAACCGAAAAACCCGCGATTTCCCCGTAAATCCGGGCTCGGCCCGTATAGTGGAATGTATACAAAGAAAGTACCCAGGGGAGTAAACTCATTTCCCGAACAATTTCTTTAAAAATTATTTTTTCACCACTAACAACTCATGAAGACTTGGTAGTTTTGAAAAAAATTTTCCAATTTTTGATAAGACGGCCCGAATGAAAGCAGTTTAATCGCCGGCAACCGAAAACCCGCCGATTACCGTAAATCCACCGGCTCGGGCCGTATCAAGTGGAAGTGTATACAAAGAAAGTACCCAGGGAAGTAAACTCATTTCCCGAACGATTTCTTAAAACTTATTTTTCACCAACTAAAACCCATGAGACTTGTAGTTTTCAAAAATGTTTTCATTTTTTTGAGACGCCGAAATGAAAGCTGTTTAATCGCCGGCACCGAAAACCCGGGATTTTCCGCTATAATCCCGGCTCGGCCGCGTATAGTGGAATGTAATACAAAGAAGTTACCCAGGGAGTAAAAACTCATTTCCCGAACGATTTTGTTAAAATTATTTTTTCCACCACTAAAATCATTTTGAGACTTTGCAGTTTGTCAAAAGATATTTTCCATTTTTGATGAGACGCCGAATGAAAGCAGTTTAATCGCCCGGCAACCGAAAACCCGCGATTTCCCGTAAATCCCGGCTCGGCCCGTATAGTCGAATGTATACAAAGAAAGTAAGCAGGGAGTAACTCATTTCCCGAACGATTTTTAAATTATTTTTTCACCACTAAAACCCATGAGACTTGTAGTTTTCAAAAATATTTTCATTTTGATGAGACGCCCGAATGAAACAGTTTAATCTCCGGAAACCGAAAACACCGCGAATTTCCCGTAATCCCGGGCTTCGGCCGTTAGTGGAATGTATACAAAGAAAGTACCCAGGGAGTAAACTCATTTCCCGAACGATTTTTAAAATTATTTATTTCACCACTAAAACCCATGAGACTTGGTACTTTTTCAAAATGTTTTCATTTTTGATGAGACGCCGAATGAAAGCAGTTTAAATCTCCGGCAACCGAAAAAACCGCGATTCCCGTAAATCCCGGGCTCGGCCCGTATAGTGGAATGTATACAAAGAAAGTAAGCAGGGAGTAAACTCATTTCCCGAACGATTTTTAAAATTATTTTTTCAACCACATAAAACCCATGAGACCTTGTTGTTTTCAAAAAATATTTTCAATTTTGGATGAGAAGGCCGAAATGAATAGCAGTTTAATCGCCGCGGCAAACCGAAAACCCCAGCGATTTCCACGTAACTCCCGGACCGGCCCGTATAGTGGAAGTGTTACTACAAAGAAAGTAGCAGGGAGTAAACTCATTTCCCAAACCATTTTTAAAATTCATTTTTCTTCACGCACTAAAACCCCATGAGACTTGTAGTTTTCAAAAATATTTTCGATTTTTGATGAGACCGACCCGAGATTGAAAAGCAATTTAATCTCCGGCAACCGAAAACCCAGCGATCTATCCCCTAAAATCACCGTATACTCTGCACCATGTATACAAAGAAAGTAAGCAGGGAGTAAAACTCATTTCCCCGAACGATTTTTAAAAATTATCTTTTTCACACACCACCCAAAAACCCAATGAGACTTGGCAAGTTTTCAAAAAATATTTTCATTTTTGATGAAGACGCCGAATGAAAGCAGTTTAATCGCCGGCAACCGAAAACCCCTCGATTTCCGTAAATCCCCGTATAGTCGAATGTATACAAAGAAAGTAAGCAGGGAGTAAACTCTTTCCCGAACGATTTTTAAATATATTTTTCACCACTAAAACCATGAGACTTGTGTTTTCAAAAAATATTTTCATTTTGATGAGACGCCGAATGAAACAGTTTAAATCCGGCAACCCGAAAACGCGATTCCCCGTAAATCCCGCTCGGGATAGTGG
>JASGCC010002353.1:0-28884 GCA_030067915.1 Hydractinia echinata
ACTTATTTATCTAAATTTTTAAATAAAGCGCTACCACAGCGCCAGTGTAATCGCTGAGTTCCAGCAATCATGTCAATTAAGAAGAATGTTATTTCTTGGAGTCCAATTGTCTCATTTATCACATTTTATAGTCAAAGTCCAAAATCAGTTCAATTAAGTCCCACAGTCAATCGTTTCACTGTTAAAAGCGATGCAACCTAGTAATATCAGAAAAATATCGCTAAATACATGTTGTACGAATATGTGACGCAACCGTTGTAACTCAAACGGATTGATACCGTTAGAAAGTCAATGAAATGTAGTTTTTGAAACTGTCTCTATTTCTTCAGCGCGCGCTAACGGCTAGGATTGGTCCACAGTAAAAAATGACTTATTTATCTAAAATTTTTAAATAAAGCGCTACCACAGCGCCCAGTGTAATCGTGAGTTCCAGCAATCATGTCAAATTAAGAAGAATGTTATTTCTTGGAGTCCAATTGTCTCATTTATCACATTTATAAGGTCAAAGTCCAAAATCAGTTCAATTAAGTCCCACAGTCAATCGTTTCACTGTTAAAAGCGATGCAACCTAGTAATATCAGAAAAATATCGCTAAATACATGTTGGTACGAATATGTGACGCAACCGTTGTAACTCAAACGGACTGATACCGTTAGAAAGTCAATGAAATGTAGTTTTTGAAACTGTCTCTATTTCTTCAGCGCCGCTAACGGCTAGATTGGTCCCACAGTAAAAAATGACTTATTTATCTAAATTTTTAAATAAAGCGCTACCACAGCGCCCAGTGTAATCGCTGAGTTCCAGCAATCATGTCAAATTAAGAAGAATGTTATTTCTTGGAGTCCAATTGTCTCATTTATCACATTATAAGGTCAAAGTCCAAAATCAGTTCAATTAAGTCCCACAGTCAATCGTTTCACTGTTAAAAGCGATGCAACCTAGTAATATCAGAAAAATATCGCTAAATACATGTTGGTACGAATATGTGACGCAACCGTGTAACTCAAACGGACTGATACCGTTAGAAAGTCAATGAAATGTAGTTTTTGAAACTGTCTCTATTTCTTCAGCGCGCTAACGGCTAGGATTGGTCCCACAGTAAAAAATGACTTATTTATCTAAATTTTTAAATAAAGCGCTACCACAGCGCCCAGTGTAATGCTGAGTTCCAGCAATCATGTCAAATTAAGAAGAATGTTATTTCTTGGAGTCCAATTGTCTCATTTATCACATTTATAAGGTCAAAGTCCAAAATCAGTTCAATTAAGTCCCACAGTCAATCGTTTCACTGTTAAAAGCGATGCAACCTAGTAATATCAGAAAAATATCGCTAAATACATGTTGGTACGAATATGTGACGCAACCGTTGTAACTCAAACGGACTGATACCGTTAGAAAGTCAATGAAATGTAGTTTTTGAAACTGTCTCTATTTCTTCAGCGCGCGCTAACGGCTAGGATTGGTCCCACAGTAAAAAATGACTTATTTATCTAAATTTTTAAATAAAGCGCTACCACAGGCCCAGTGTAATCGCTGAGTTCCAGCAATCATGTCAAATTAAGAAGAATGTTATTTCTTGGAGTCCAATTGTCTCATTTATCACATTTATAAGGTCAAAGTCCAAAATCAGTTCAATTAAGTCCCACAGTCAATCGTTTCACTGTTAAAAGCGATGCAACCTAGTAATATCAGAAAAATATCGCTAAATACATGTTGGTACGAATATGTGACGCAACCGTTGTAACTCAAACGGACTGATACCGTTAGAAAGTCAATGAAATGTAGTTTTGAAACTGTCTCTATTTCTTCAGCGCGCGCTAACGGCTAGGATTGGTCCCACAGTAAAAAATGACTTATTTATCTAAATTTTTAAATAAAGCGCTACCACAGCGCCCAGTGTAATCGCTGAGTTCCAGCAATCATGTCAAATTAAGAAGAATGTTATTTCTTGGAGTCCAATTGTCTCATTTATCACATTTATAAGGTCAAAGTCCAAAATCAGTTCAATTAAGTCCCACAGTCAATCGTTTCACTGTTAAAAGCGATGCAACCTAGTAATATCAGAAAAATATCGCTAAATACATGTTGGTACGAATATGTGACGCAACCGTTGTAACTCAAACGGATGATACCGTTAGAAAGTCAATGAAATGTAGTTTTTGAAACTGTCTCTATTTCTTCAGCGCGCGCTAACGGCTAGGATTGGTCCCACAGTAAAAAATGACTTATTTATCTAAATTTTTAAATAAAGCGCTACCACAGCGCCCAGTGTAATGCTGAGTTCCAGCAATCATGTCAAATTAAGAAGAATGTTATTTCTTGGAGTCCAATTGTCTCATTTATCACATTTATAAGGTCAAAGTCCAAAATCAGTTCAATTAAGTCCCACAGTCAATCGTTTCACTGTTAAAAGCGATGCAACCTAGTAATATCAGAAAAATATCGCTAAATACATGTTGGTACGAATATGTGACGCAACCGTTGTAACTCAAACGGATTGATACCGTTAGAAAGTCAATGAAATGTAGTTTTTGAAACTGTCTCTATTTCTTCAGCGCGCGCTAACGGCTAGGATTGGTCCCACAGTAAAAAATGACTTATTTATCTAAATTTTTAAATAAAGCGCTACCACAGCGCCCAGTGTAATGCTGAGTTCCAGCAATCATGTCAAATTAAGAAGAATGTTATTTCTTGGAGTCCAATTGTCTCATTTATCACATTTATAAGGTCAAAGTCCAAAATCAGTTCAATTAAGTCCCACAGTCAATCGTTTCACTGTTAAAAGCGATGCAACCTAGTAATATCAAAAATATCGCTAAATACATGTTGGTACGAATATGTGACGCAACCGTTGTAACTCAAACGGACTGATACCGTTAGAAAGTCAATGAAATGTAGTTTTTGAAACTGTCTCTATTTCTTCAGCGCGCGCTAACGGCTAGGATTGGTCCCACAGTAAAAAATGACTTATTTATCTAAATTTTTAAATAAAGCGCTACCACAGCGCCCAGTGTAATCGCTGAGTTCCAGCAATCATGTCAAATTAAGAAGAATGTTATTTCTTGGAGTCCAATTGTCTCATTTATCACATTTATAAGGTCAAAGTCCAAAATCAGTTCAATTAAGTCCCACAGTCAATCGTTTCACTGTTAAAAGCGATGCAACCTAGTAATATCAGAAAAATATCGCTAAATACATGTTGGTACGAATATGTGACGCAACCGTTGTAACTCAAACGGATTGATACCGTTAGAAAGTCAATGAAATGTAGTTTTTGAAACTGTCTCTATTTCTTCAGCGCGCTAACGGCTAGGATTGGTCCCACAGTAAAAAATGACTTATTTATCTAAATTTTTAAATAAAGCGCTACCACAGCGCCCAGTGTAATCGCTGAGTTCCAGCAATCATGTCAAATTAAGAAGAATGTTATTTCTTGGAGTCCAATTGTCTCATTTATCACATTTATAAGGTCAAAGTCCAAAATCAGTTCAATTAAGTCCCACAGTCAATCGTTTCACTGTTAAAAGCGATGCAACCTAGTAATATCAGAAAAATATCGCTAAATACATGTTGGTACGAATATGTGACGCAACCGTTGTAACTCAAACGGATTGATACCGTTAGAAAGTCAATGAAATGTAGTTTTTGAAACTGTCTCTATTTCTTCAGCGCGCTAACGGCTAGGATTGGTCCCACAGTAAAAAATGACTTATTTATCTAAATTTTTAAATAAAGCGCTACCACAGCGCCCAGTGTAATCGCTGAGTTCCAGCAATCATGTCAAATTAAGAAGAATGTTATTTCTTGGAGTCCAATTGTCTCATTTATCACATTTATAAGGTCAAAGTCCAAAATCAGTTCAATTAAGTCCCACAGTCAATCGTTTCACTGTTAAAAGCGATGCAACCTAGTAATATCAGAAAAATATCGCTAAATACATGTTGGTACGAATATGTGACGCAACCGTTGTAACTCAAACGGACTGATACCGTTAGAAAGTCAATGAAATGTAGTTTTTGAAACTGTCTCTATTTCTTCAGCGCGCGCTAACGGCTAGGATTGGTCCCACAGTAAAAAATGACTTATTTATCTAAATTTTTAAATAAAGCGCTACCACAGCGCCCAGTGTAATCGCTGAGTTCCAGCAATCATGTCAAATTAAGAAGAATGTTATTTCTTGGAGTCCAATTGTCTCATTTATCACATTTATAAGGTCAAAGTCCAAAATCAGTTCAATTAAGTCCCACAGTCAATCGTTTCACTGTTAAAAGCGATGCAACCTAGTAATATCAGAAAAATATCGCTAAATACATGTTGGTACGAATATGTGACGCAACCGTTGTAACTCAAACGGACTGATACCGTTAGAAAGTCAATGAAATGTAGTTTTTGAAACTGTCTCTATTTCTTCAGCGCGCGCTAACGGCTAGGATTGGTCCCACAGTAAAAAATGACTTATTTATCTAAATTTTTAAATAAAGCGCTACCACAGCGCCCAGTGTAATCGCTGAGTTCCAGCAATCATGTCAAATTAAGAAGAATGTTATTTCTTGGAGTCCAATTGTCTCATTTATCACATTTATAAGGTCAAAGTCCAAAATCAGTTCAATTAAGTCCCACAGTCAATCGTTTCACTGTTAAAAGCGATGCAACCTAGTAATATCAGAAAAATATCGCTAAATACATGTTGGTACGAATATGTGACGCAACCGTTGTAACTCAAACGGACTGATACCGTTAGAAAGTCAATGAAATGTAGTTTTTGAAACTGTCTCTATTTCTTCAGCGCGCGCTAACGGCTAGGATTGGTCCCACAGTAAAAAATGACTTATTTATCTAAATTTTTAAATAAAGCGCTACCACAGCGCCCAGTGTAATCGCTGAGTTCCAGCAATCATGTCAAATTAAGAAGAATGTTATTTCTTGGAGTCCAATTGTCTCATTTATCACATTTATAAGGTCAAAGTCCAAAATCAGTTCAATTAAGTCCCACAGTCAATCGTTTCACTGTTAAAAGCGATGCAACCTAGTAATATCAGAAAAATATCGCTAAATACATGTTGGTACGAATATGTGACGCAACCGTTGTAACTCAAACGGACTGATACCGTTAGAAAGTCAATGAAATGTAGTTTTTGAAACTGTCTCTATTTCTTCAGCGCGCGCTAACGGCTAGGATTGGTCCCACAGTAAAAAATGACTTATTTATCTAAATTTTTAAATAAAGCGCTACCACAGCGCCCAGTGTAATCGCTGAGTTCCAGCAATCATGTCAAATTAAGAAGAATGTTATTTCTTGGAGTCCAATTGTCTCATTTATCACATTTATAAGGTCAAAGTCCAAAATCAGTTCAATTAAGTCCCACAGTCAATCGTTTCACTGTTAAAAGCGATGCAACCTAGTAATATCAGAAAAATATCGCTAAATACATGTTGGTACGAATATGTGACGCAACCGTTGTAACTCAAACGGACTGATACCGTTAGAAAGTCAATGAAATGTAGTTTTTGAAACTGTCTCTATTTCTTCAGCGCGCGCTAACGGCTAGGATTGGTCCCACAGTAAAAAATGACTTATTTATCTAAATTTTTAAATAAAGCGCTACCACAGCGCCCAGTGTAATCGCTGAGTTCCAGCAATCATGTCAAATTAAGAAGAATGTTATTTCTTGGAGTCCAATTGTCTCATTTATCACATTTATAAGGTCAAAGTCCAAAATCAGTTCAATTAAGTCCCACAGTCAATCGTTTCACTGTTAAAAGCGATGCAACCTAGTAATATCAGAAAAATATCGCTAAATACATGTTGGTACGAATATGTGACGCAACCGTTGTAACTCAAACGGACTGATACCGTTAGAAAGTCAATGAAATGTAGTTTTTGAAACTGTCTCTATTTCTTCAGCGCGCGCTAACGGCTAGGATTGGTCCCACAGTAAAAAATGACTTATTTATCTAAATTTTTAAATAAAGCGCTACCACAGCGCCCAGTGTAATCGCTGAGTTCCAGCAATCATGTCAAATTAAGAAGAATGTTATTTCTTGGAGTCCAATTGTCTCATTTATCACATTTATAAGGTCAAAGTCCAAAATCAGTTCAATTAAGTCCCACAGTCAATCGTTTCACTGTTAAAAGCGATGCAACCTAGTAATATCAGAAAAATATCGCTAAATACATGTTGGTACGAATATGTGACGCAACCGTTGTAACTCAAACGGACTGATACCGTTAGAAAGTCAATGAAATGTAGTTTTTGAAACTGTCTCTATTTCTTCAGCGCGCGCTAACGGCTAGGATTGGTCCCACAGTAAAAAATGACTTATTTATCTAAATTTTAAATAAAGCGCTACCACAGCGCCCAGTGTAATCGCTGAGTTCCAGCAATCATGTCAAATTAAGAAGAATGTTATTTCTTGGAGTCCAATTGTCTCATTTATCACATTTATAAGGTCAAAGTCCAAAATCAGTTCAATTAAGTCCCACAGTCAATCGTTTCACTGTTAAAAGCGATGCAACCTAGTAATATCAGAAAAATATCGCTAAATACATGTTGGTACGAATATGTGACGCAACCGTTGTAACTCAAACGGACTGATACCGTTAGAAAGTCAATGAAATGTAGTTTTTGAAACTGTCTCTATTTCTTCAGCGCGCGCTAACGGCTAGGATTGGTCCCACAGTAAAAAATGACTTATTTATCTAAATTTTTAAATAAAGCGCTACCACAGCGCCCAGTGTAATGCTGAGTTCCAGCAATCATGTCAAATTAAGAAGAATGTTATTTCTTGGAGTCCAATTGTCTCATTTATCACATTTATAAGGTCAAAGTCCAAAATCAGTTCAATTAAGTCCCACAGTCAATCGTTTCACTGTTAAAAGCGATGCAACCTAGTAATATCAGAAAAATATCGCTAAATACATGTTGGTACGAATATGTGACGCAACCGTTGTAACTCAAACGGACTGATACCGTTAGAAAGTCAATGAAATGTAGTTTTTGAAACTGTCTCTATTTCTTCAGCGCGCGCTAACGGCTAGGATTGGTCCCACAGTAAAAAATGACTTATTTATCTAAATTTTTAAATAAAGCGCTACCACAGCGCCCAGTGTAATGCTGAGTTCCAGCAATCATGTCAAATTAAGAAGAATGTTATTTCTTGGAGTCCAATTGTCTCATTTATCACATTTATAAGGTCAAAGTCCAAAATCAGTTCAATTAAGTCCCACAGTCAATCGTTTCACTGTTAAAAGCGATGCAACCTAGTAATATCAGAAAAATATCGCTAAATACATGTTGGTACGAATATGTGACGCAACCGTTGTAACTCAAACGGACTGATACCGTTAGAAAGTCAATGAAATGTAGTTTTTGAAACTGTCTCTATTTCTTCAGCGCGCGCTAACGGCTAGGATTGGTCCCACAGTAAAAAATGACTTATTTATCTAAATTTTTAAATAAAGCGCTACCACAGCGCCCAGTGTAATCGCTGAGTTCCAGCAATCATGTCAAATTAAGAAGAATGTTATTTCTTGGAGTCCAATTGTCTCATTTATCACATTTATAAGGTCAAAGTCCAAAATCAGTTCAATTAAGTCCCACAGTCAATCGTTTCACTGTTAAAAGCGATGCAACCTAGTAATATCAGAAAAATATCGCTAAATACATGTTGGTACGAATATGTGACGCAACCGTTGTAACTCAAACGGACTGATACCGTTAGAAAGTCAATGAAATGTAGTTTTTGAAACTGTCTCTATTTCTTCAGCGCGCGCTAACGGCTAGGATTGGTCCCACAGTAAAAAATGACTTATTTATCTAAATTTTTAAATAAAGCGCTACCACAGCGCCCAGTGTAATCGCTGAGTTCCAGCAATCATGTCAAATTAAGAAGAATGTTATTTCTTGGAGTCCAATTGTCTCATTTATCACATTTATAAGGTCAAAGTCCAAAATCAGTTCAATTAAGTCCCACAGTCAATCGTTTCACTGTTAAAAGCGATGCAACCTAGTAATATCAGAAAAATATCGCTAAATACATGTTGGTACGAATATGTGACGCAACCGTTGTAACTCAAACGGACTGATACCGTTAGAAAGTCAATGAAATGTAGTTTTTGAAACTGTCTCTATTTCTTCAGCGCGCGCTAACGGCTAGGATTGGTCCCACAGTAAAAAATGACTTATTTATCTAAATTTTTAAATAAAGCGCTACCACAGCGCCCAGTGTAATCGCTGAGTTCCAGCAATCATGTCAAATTAAGAAGAATGTTATTTCTTGGAGTCCAATTGTCTCATTTATCACATTTATAAGGTCAAAGTCCAAAATCAGTTCAATTAAGTCCCACAGTCAATCGTTTCACTGTTAAAAGCGATGCAACCTAGTAATATCAGAAAAATATCGCTAAATACATGTTGGTACGAATATGTGACGCAACCGTTGTAACTCAAACGGACTGATACCGTTAGAAAGTCAATGAAATGTAGTTTTTGAAACTGTCTCTATTTCTTCAGCGCGCGCTAACGGCTAGGATTGGTCCCACAGTAAAAAATGACTTATTTATCTAAATTTTTAAATAAAGCGCTACCACAGCGCCCAGTGTAATCGCTGAGTTCCAGCAATCATGTCAAATTAAGAAGAATGTTATTTCTTGGAGTCCAATTGTCTCATTTATCACATTTATAAGGTCAAAGTCCAAAATCAGTTCAATTAAGTCCCACAGTCAATCGTTTCACTGTTAAAAGCGATGCAACCTAGTAATATCAGAAAAATATCGCTAAATACATGTTGGTACGAATATGTGACGCAACCGTTGTAACTCAAACGGACTGATACCGTTAGAAAGTCAATGAAATGTAGTTTTTGAAACTGTCTCTATTTCTTCAGCGCGCGCTAACGGCTAGGATTGGTCCCACAGTAAAAAATGACTTATTTATCTAAATTTTTAAATAAAGCGCTACCACAGCGCCCAGTGTAATCGCTGAGTTCCAGCAATCATGTCAAATTAAGAAGAATGTTATTTCTTGGAGTCCAATTGTCTCATTTATCACATTTATAAGGTCAAAGTCCAAAATCAGTTCAATTAAGTCCCACAGTCAATCGTTTCACTGTTAAAAGCGATGCAACCTAGTAATATCAGAAAAATATCGCTAAATACATGTTGGTACGAATATGTGACGCAACCGTTGTAACTCAAACGGACTGATACCGTTAGAAAGTCAATGAAATGTAGTTTTTGAAACTGTCTCTATTTCTTCAGCGCGCGCTAACGGCTAGGATTGGTCCCACAGTAAAAAATGACTTATTTATCTAAATTTTTAAATAAAGCGCTACCACAGCGCCCAGTGTAATCGCTGAGTTCCAGCAATCATGTCAAATTAAGAAGAATGTTATTTCTTGGAGTCCAATTGTCTCATTTATCACATTTATAAGGTCAAAGTCCAAAATCAGTTCAATTAAGTCCCACAGTCAATCGTTTCACTGTTAAAAGCGATGCAACCTAGTAATATCAGAAAAATATCGCTAAATACATGTTGGTACGAATATGTGACGCAACCGTTGTAACTCAAACGGACTGATACCGTTAGAAAGTCAATGAAATGTAGTTTTTGAAACTGTCTCTATTTCTTCAGCGCGCGCTAACGGCTAGGATTGGTCCCACAGTAAAAAATGACTTATTTATCTAAATTTTAAATAAAGCGCTACCACAGCGCCCAGTGTAATCGCTGAGTTCCAGCAATCATGTCAAATTAAGAAGAATGTTATTTCTTGGAGTCCAATTGTCTCATTTATCACATTTATAAGGTCAAAGTCCAAAATCAGTTCAATTAAGTCCCACAGTCAATCGTTTCACTGTTAAAAGCGATGCAACCTAGTAATATCAGAAAAATATCGCTAAATACATGTTGGTACGAATATGTGACGCAACCGTTGTAACTCAAACGGACTGATACCGTTAGAAAGTCAATGAAATGTAGTTTTTGAAACTGTCTCTATTTCTTCAGCGCGCGCTAACGGCTAGGATTGGTCCCACAGTAAAAAATGACTTATTTATCTAAATTTTAAATAAAGCGCTACCACAGCGCCCAGTGTAATCGCTGAGTTCCAGCAATCATGTCAAATTAAGAAGAATGTTATTTCTTGGAGTCCAATTGTCTCATTTATCACATTTATAAGGTCAAAGTCCAAAATCAGTTCAATTAAGTCCCACAGTCAATCGTTTCACTGTTAAAAGCGATGCAACCTAGTAATATCAGAAAAATATCGCTAAATACATGTTGGTACGAATATGTGACGCAACCGTTGTAACTCAAACGGATTGATACCGTTAGAAAGTCAATGAAATGTAGTTTTTGAAACTGTCTCTATTTCTTCAGCGCGCGCTAACGGCTAGGATTGGTCCCACAGTAAAAAATGACTTATTTATCTAAATTTTAAATAAAGCGCTACCACAGCGCCCAGTGTAATTGCTGAGTTCCAGCAATCATGTCAAATTAAGAAGAATGTTATTTCTTGGAGTCCAATTGTCTCATTTATCACATTTATAAGGTCAAAGTCCAAAATCAGTTCAATTAAGTCCCACAGTCAATCGTTTCACTGTTAAAAGCGATGCAACCTAGTAATATCAGAAAAATATCGCTAAATACATGTTGGTACGAATATGTGACGCAACCGTTGTAACTCAAACGGACTGATACCGTTAGAAAGTCAATGAAATGTAGTTTTTGAAACTGTCTCTATTTCTTCAGCGCGCGCTAACGGCTAGGATTGGTCCCACAGTAAAAAATGACTTATTTATCTAAATTTTAAATAAAGCGCTACCACAGCGCCCAGTGTAATTGCTGAGTTCCAGCAATCATGTCAAATTAAGAAGAATGTTATTTCTTGGAGTCCAATTGTCTCATTTATCACATTTATAAGGTCAAAGTCCAAAATCAGTTCAATTAAGTCCCACAGTCAATCGTTTCACTGTTAAAAGCGATGCAACCTAGTAATATCAGAAAAATATCGCTAAATACATGTTGGTACGAATATGTGACGCAACCGTTGTAACTCAAACGGACTGATACCGTTAGAAAGTCAATGAAATGTAGTTTTTGAAACTGTCTCTATTTCTTCAGCGCGCGCTAACGGCTAGGATTGGTCCCACAGTAAAAAATGACTTATTTATCTAAATTTTAAATAAAGCGCTACCACAGCGCCCAGTGTAATCGCTGAGTTCCAGCAATCATGTCAAATTAAGAAGAATGTTATTTCTTGGAGTCCAATTGTCTCATTTATCACATTTATAAGGTCAAAGTCCAAAATCAGTTCAATTAAGTCCCACAGTCAATCGTTTCACTGTTAAAAGCGATGCAACCTAGTAATATCAGAAAAATATCGCTAAATACATGTTGGTACGAATATGTGACGCAACCGTTGTAACTCAAACGGATTGATACCGTTAGAAAGTCAATGAAATGTAGTTTTTGAAACACTCTCTATTTCTTCAGCGCGCGCTAACGGCTAGGATTAGTCCCACAGTAAAAAATGACTTATTTATCTAAATTTCTAAATAAAGCGCTACCACAGCGCCCAGTGTAATCGCTGAGTTCCAGCAATCATGTCAAATTAAGAAGAATGTTATTTCTTGGAGTCCAATTGTCTCATTTATCACATTTATAAGGTCAAAGTCCAAAATCAGTTCAATTAAGTCCCACAGTCAATCGTTTCACTGTTAAAAGCGATGCAACCTAGTAATATCAGAAAAATATCGCTAAATACATGTTGGTACGAATATGTGACGCAACCGTTGTAACTCAAACGGATGATACCGTTAGAAAGTCAATGAAATGTAGTTTTTGAAACTGTCTCTATTTCTTCAGCGCGCGCTAACGGCTAGGATTGGTCCCACAGTAAAAAATGACTTATTTATCTAAATTTTTAAATAAAGCGCTACCACAGCGCCCAGTGTAATTGCTGAGTTCCAGCAATCATGTCAAATTAAGAAGAATGTTATTTCTTGGATCCAATTGTCTCATTTATCACATTTATAAGGTCAAAGTCCAAAATCAGTTCAATTAAGTCCCACAGTCAATCGTTTCACTGTTAAAAGCGATGCAACCTAGTAATATCAGAAAAATATCGCTAAATACATGTTGGTACGAATATGTGACGCAACCGTTGTAACTCAAACGGACTGATACCGTTAGAAAGTCAATGAAATGTAGTTTTTGAAACTGTCTCTATTTCTTCAGCGCGCGCTAACGGCTAGGATTGGTCCCACAGTAAAAAATGACTTATTTATCTAAATTTTTAAATAAAGCGCTACCACAGCGCCCAGTGTAATTGCTGAGTTCCAGCAATCATGTCAAATTAAGAAGAATGTTATTTCTTGGAGTCCAATTGTCTCATTTATCACATTTATAAGGTCAAAGTCCAAAATCAGTTCAATTAAGTCCCACAGTCAATCGTTTCACTGTTAAAAGGATGCAACCTAGTAATATCAGAAAAATATCGCTAAATACATGTTGGTACGAATATGTGACGCAACCGTTGTAACTCAAACGGATTGATACCGTTAGAAAGTCAATGAAATGTAGTTTTTGAAACTCTCTCTATTTCTTCAGCGCGCGCTAACGGCTAGGATTGTCCCACAGTAAAAAATGACTTATTTATCTAAATTTTAAATAAAGCGCTACCACAGCGCCCAGTGTAATGCTGAGTTCCAGCAATCATGTCAAATTAAGAAGAATGTTATTTCTTGGAGTCCAATTGTCTTTATCACATTTATAAGGTCAAAGTCCAAAATCAGTTCAATTAAGTCCCACAGTCAATCGTTCACTGTTAAAAGCGATGCAACCTAGTAATATCAGAAAATATCGCTAAATACATGTTGGTACGAATATGTGACAACCGTTGTAACTCAAACGGATTGATACCGTTAGAAAGTCAATGAAATGTAGTTTTTGAAACTGTCTCTATTTCTTCAGCGCGCGTAACGGCTAGGATTGGTCCCACAGTAAAAAATGACTTATTTATCTAAATTTTTAAATAAAGCGCTACCACAGCGCCCAGTGTAATGCTGAGTTCCAGCAATCATGTCAAATTAAGAAGAATGTTATTTCTTGGAGTCCAATTGTCTCATTTATCACATTTATAAGGTCAAAGTCCAAAATCAGTTCAATTAAGTCCCACAGTCAATCGTTTCACTGTTAAAAGCGATGCAACCTAGTAATATCAGAAAAATATCGCTAAATACATGTTGGTACGAATATGTGACGCAACCGTTGTAACTCAAACGGATTGATACCGTTAGAAAGTCAATGAAATGTAGTTTTTGAAACTGTCTCTATTTCTTCAGCGCGCGTTAACGGCTAGGATTGGTCCCACAGTAAAAAATGACTTATTTATTTAAATTTTAAATAAAGTGCTACCACAGCGCCCAGTGTAAATGCTGAGTTCCAGCAATCATGTCAAATTAAGAAGAATGTTATTTCGTGGAGTCCAATTGTCTCATTTATCACATCTATAAGGTCAAAGTTCAAAATCAGTTCAATTAAGTCCCACAGTCAATCGATTCACTGTTAAAAGCGATGCAACCTAATAATATCAGAAAAATATCGCTAAATACATGTTGGTACGAATATGTGACGCAACCGTTGTAACTCAAACGCACTGATACTATTAGAAAGTCAATGAAAAGTAGTTTTTGAAACTGGCTCTATTTCTTCAGCGCGCGCTAACGGCTAGGATTGGTCCCACAGTAAAAAATGACTTATTTATCTAAAATTTTAAATAAAGCGCTACCACAGCGCCCAGTGTAATTGCTGAGTTCCAGCAATCATGTCAAATTAAGAAGAATGTTATTTCTGGAGTCCAATTGTCTCAGTTATCACATCTATAAAGTCAAAGTTCAAAATCAGTTCAATTAAGTCCCACAGTCAATCGATTCACTGTTAAAAGCGATGCAACCTAGTAATATCAGAAAAATATCGCTAAATACATGTTGTGAATATTATTTCTTGGAGTCCAATTTTCTCATTTATCACATATATAAGGTCAAAGTTCAAAATCAGTTCAATTAAGTCCCACAGTCAATCGATTCACTATTAAAATCGATGCAACCTAGTAATATCAGAAAAATATCGCTAAATACATGTTGGTACGAATATGTGACGCAACCGTTGTAACTCAAACGGATTGATACCGTTAGAAAGTCAATGAAATGTAGTTTTTGAAACTCTCTCTATTTCTTCAGCGCGCGCTAACGGCTAGGATTAGTTCCACAGTAAAAAATGACTTATTTATCTAAATTTTAAAAAAGCGCTACCACAGCGCCCAGTGTAATCGCTGAGTTCCAGCAATCATGTCAAATTAAGAAGAATGTTATTTCTTGGAGTCCAATTGTCTCATTTATCACATTATAAGGTCAAAGTTCAAAATCAGTTCAATTAAGTCCCACAGTCAATCGTTTCACTGTTAAAAGCGATGCAACCTAGTAATATCAGAAAAATATCGCTAAATACATGTTGGTACGAATATGTGACGCAACCGTTGTAACTCAAACGGACTGATACCGTTAGAAAGTCAATGAAATGTAGTTTTTGAAACTGTCTCTATTTCTTCAGCGCGCGCTAACGGCTAGGATTGGTCCCACAGTAAAAAATGACTTATTTATCTAAATTTTTAAATAAAGCGCTACCACAGCGCCCAGTGTAATTGCTGAGTTCCAGCAATCATGTCAAATTAAGAAGAATGTTATTTCTTGGAGTCCAATTGTCTCATTTATCACATTATAAGGTCAAAGTCCAAAATCAGTTCAATTAAGTCCCACAGTCAATCGTTTCACTGTTAAAAGCGATGCAACCTAGTAATATCAGAAAAATATCGCTAAATACATGTTGGTACGAATATGTGACGCAACCGTTGTAACTCAAACGGATTGATACCGTTAGAAAGTCAATGAAATGTAGTTTTTGAAACTCTCTCTATTTCTTCAGCGCGCGCTAACGGCTAGGATTGGTCCCACAGTAAAAAATGACTTATTTATCTAAATTTTTAAATAAAGCGCTACCACAGCGCCCAGTGTAATTGCTGAGTTCCAGCAATCATGTCAAATTAAGAAGAATGTTATTTCTTGGAGTCCAATTGTCTCATTTATCACATTTATAAGGTCAAAGTCCAAAATCAGTTCAATTAAGTCCCACAGTCAATCGTTTCACTGTTAAAAGCGATGCAACCTAGTAATATCAGAAAAATATCGCTAAATACATGTTGGTACGAATATGTGACGCAACCGTTGTAACTCAAACGGACTGATACCGTTAGAAAGTCAATGAAATGTAGTTTTTGAAACTGTCTCTATTTCTTCAGCGCGCGCTAACGGCTAGGATTGGTCCCACAGTAAAAAATGACTTATTTATCTAAATTTTTAAATAAAGCGCTACCACAGCGCCCAGTGTAATGCTGAGTTCCAGCAATCATGTCAAATTAAGAAGAATGTTATTTCTTGGAGTCCAATTGTCTCATTTATCACATTTATAAGGTCAAAGTCCAAAATCAGTTCAATTAAGTCCCAGTCAATCGTTTCACTGTTAAAAGCGATGCAACCTAGTAATATCAGAAAAATATCGCTAAATACATGTTGGTACGAATATGTGACGCAACCGTTGTAACTCAAACGGACTGATACCGTTAGAAAGTCAATGAAATGTAGTTTTTGAAACTCTCTCTATTTCTTCAGCGCGCGCTAACGGCTAGGATTGGTCCCACAGTAAAAAATGACTTATTTATCTAAATTTTAAATAAAGCGCTACCACAGCGCCCAGTGTAATTGCTGAGTTCCAGCAATCATGTCAAATTAAGAAGAATGTTATTTCTTGGAGTCCAATTGTCTCATTTATCACATTATAAGGTCAAAGTCCAAAATCAGTTCAATTAAGTCCCACAGTCAATCGTTTCACTGTTAAAAGCGATGCAACCTAGTAATATCAGAAAAATATCGCTAAATACATGTTGGTACGAATATGTGACGCAACCGTTGTAACTCAAACGGACTGATACCGTTAGAAAGTCAATGAAATGTAGTTTTTGAAACTGTCTCTATTTCTTCAGCGCGCGCTAACGGCTAGGATTGGTCCACAGTAAAAAATGACTTATTTATCTAAATTTTAAATAAAGCGCTACCACAGCGCCCAGTGTAATCGCTGAGTTCCAGCAATCATGTCAAATTAAGAAGAATGTTATTTCTTGGAGTCCAATTGTCTCATTTATCACATTTATAAGGTCAAAGTCCAAAATCAGTTCAATTAAGTCCCACAGTCAATCGTTTCACTGTTAAAAGCGATGCAACCTAGTAATATCAGAAAAATATCGCTAAATACATGTTGGTACGAATATGTGACGCAACCGTTGTAACTCAAACGGACTGATACCGTTAGAAAGTCAATGAAATGTAGTTTTTGAAACTGTCTCTATTTCTTCAGCGCGCGCTAACGGCTAGGATTGGTCCCACAGTAAAAAATGACTTATTTATCTAAATTTTTAAATAAAGCGCTACCACAGCGCCCAGTGTAATTGCTGAGTTCCAGCAATCATGTCAAATTAAGAAGAATGTTATTTCTTGGAGTCCAATTGTCTCATTTATCACATTTATAAGGTCAAAGTCCAAAATCAGTTCAATTAAGTCCCACAGTCAATCGTTTCACTGTTAAAAGCGATGCAACCTAGTAATATCAGAAAAATATCGCTAAATACATGTTGGTACGAATATGTGACGCAACCGTTGTAACTCAAACGGACTGATACCGTTAGAAAGTCAATGAAATGTAGTTTTTGAAACTGTCTCTATTTCTTCAGCGCGCGCTAACGGCTAGGATTGGTCCACAGTAAAAAATGACTTATTTATCTAAATTTTTAAATAAAGCGCTACCACAGCGCCCAGTGTAATCGCTGAGTTCCAGCAATCATGTCAAATTAAGAAGAATGTTATTTCTTGGAGTCCAATTGTCTCATTTATCACATTTATAAGGTCAAAGTCCAAAATCAGTTCAATTAAGTCCCACAGTCAATCGTTTCACTGTTAAAAGCGATGCAACCTAGTAATATCAGAAAAATATCGCTAAATACATGTTGGTACGAATATGTGACGCAACCGTTGTAACTCAAACGGACTGATACCGTTAGAAAGTCAATGAAATGTAGTTTTTGAAACTGTCTCTATTTCTTCAGCGCGCGCTAACGGCTAGGATTGGTCCCACAGTAAAAAATGACTTATTTATCTAAATTTTTAAATAAAGCGCTACCACAGCGCCCAGTGTAATGCTGAGTTCCAGCAATCATGTCAAATTAAGAAGAATGTTATTTCTTGGAGTCCAATTGTCTCATTTATCACATTTATAAGGTCAAAGTCCAAAATCAGTTCAATTAAGTCCCACAGTCAATCGTTTCACTGTTAAAAGCGATGCAACCTAGTAATATCAGAAAAATATCGCTAAATACATGTTGGTACGAATATGTGACGCAACCGTTGTAACTCAAACGGACTGATACCGTTAGAAAGTCAATGAAATGTAGTTTTTGAAACTGTCTCTATTTCTTCAGCGCGCGCTAACGGCTAGGATTGGTCCCACAGTAAAAAATGACTTATTTATCTAAATTTTTAAATAAAGCGCTACCACAGCGCCCAGTGTAATCGCTGAGTTCCAGCAATCATGTCAAATTAAGAAGAATGTTATTTCTTGGAGTCCAATTGTCTCATTTATCACATTTATAAGGTCAAAGTCCAAAATCAGTTCAATTAAGTCCCACAGTCAATCGTTTCACTGTTAAAAGCGATGCAACCTAGTAATATCAGAAAAATATCGCTAAATACATGTTGGTACGAATATGTGACGCAACCGTTGTAACTCAAACGGACTGATACCGTTAGAAAGTCAATGAAATGTAGTTTTTGAAACTGTCTCTATTTCTTCAGCGCGCGCTAACGGCTAGGATTGGTCCCACAGTAAAAAATGACTTATTTATCTAAATTTTTAAATAAAGCGCTACCACAGCGCCCAGTGTAATCGCTGAGTTCCAGCAATCATGTCAAATTAAGAAGAATGTTATTTCTTGGAGTCCAATTGTCTCATTTATCACATTTATAAGGTCAAAGTCCAAAATCAGTTCAATTAAGTCCCACAGTCAATCGTTTCACTGTTAAAAGCGATGCAACCTAGTAATATCAGAAAAATATCGCTAAATACATGTTGGTACGAATATGTGACGCAACCGTTGTAACTCAAACGGACTGATACCGTTAGAAAGTCAATGAAATGTAGTTTTTGAAACTGTCTCTATTTCTTCAGCGCGCGCTAACGGCTAGGATTGGTCCCACAGTAAAAAATGACTTATTTATCTAAATTTTTAAATAAAGCGCTACCACAGCGCCCAGTGTAATGCTGAGTTCCAGCAATCATGTCAAATTAAGAAGAATGTTATTTCTTGGAGTCCAATTGTCTCATTTATCACATTTATAAGGTCAAAGTCCAAAATCAGTTCAATTAAGTCCCACAGTCAATCGTTTCACTGTTAAAAGCGATGCAACCTAGTAATATCAGAAAAATATCGCTAAATACATGTTGGTACGAATATGTGACGCAACCGTTGTAACTCAAACGGACTGATACCGTTAGAAAGTCAATGAAATGTAGTTTTTGAAACTGTCTCTATTTCTTCAGCGCGCGCTAACGGCTAGGATTGGTCCCACAGTAAAAAATGACTTATTTATCTAAATTTTTAAATAAAGCGCTACCACAGCGCCCAGTGTAATTGCTGAGTTCCAGCAATCATGTCAAATTAAGAAGAATGTTATTTCTTGGAGTCCAATTGTCTCATTTATCACATTTATAAGGTCAAAGTCCAAAATCAGTTCAATTAAGTCCCACAGTCAATCGTTTCACTGTTAAAAGCGATGCAACCTAGTAATATCAGAAAAATATCGCTAAATACATGTTGGTACGAATATGTGACGCAACCGTTGTAACTCAAACGGACTGATACCGTTAGAAAGTCAATGAAATGTAGTTTTTGAAACTGTCTCTATTTCTTCAGCGCGCGCTAACGGCTAGGATTGGTCCCACAGTAAAAAATGACTTATTTATCTAAATTTTTAAATAAAGCGCTACCACAGCGCCCAGTGTAATGCTGAGTTCCAGCAATCATGTCAAATTAAGAAGAATGTTATTTCTTGGAGTCCAATTGTCTCATTTATCACATTTATAAGGTCAAAGTCCAAAATCAGTTCAATTAAGTCCCACAGTCAATCGTTTCACTGTTAAAAGCGATGCAACCTAGTAATATCAGAAAAATATCGCTAAATACATGTTGGTACGAATATGTGACGCAACCGTTGTAACTCAAACGGACTGATACCGTTAGAAAGTCAATGAAATGTAGTTTTTGAAACTGTCTCTATTTCTTCAGCGCGCGCTAACGGCTAGGATTGGTCCCACAGTAAAAAATGACTTATTTATCTAAATTTTTAAATAAAGCGCTACCACAGCGCCCAGTGTAATGCTGAGTTCCAGCAATCATGTCAAATTAAGAAGAATGTTATTTCTTGGAGTCCAATTGTCTCATTTATCACATTTATAAGGTCAAAGTCCAAAATCAGTTCAATTAAGTCCCACAGTCAATCGTTTCACTGTTAAAAGCGATGCAACCTAGTAATATCAGAAAAATATCGCTAAATACATGTTGGTACGAATATGTGACGCAACCGTTGTAACTCAAACGGACTGATACCGTTAGAAAGTCAATGAAATGTAGTTTTTGAAACTGTCTCTATTTCTTCAGCGCGCGCTAACGGCTAGGATTGGTCCCACAGTAAAAAATGACTTATTTATCTAAATTTTTAAATAAAGCGCTACCACAGCGCCCAGTGTAATCGCTGAGTTCCAGCAATCATGTCAAATTAAGAAGAATGTTATTTCTTGGAGTCCAATTGTCTCATTTATCACATTTATAAGGTCAAAGTCCAAAATCAGTTCAATTAAGTCCCACAGTCAATCGTTTCACTGTTAAAAGCGATGCAACCTAGTAATATCAGAAAAATATCGCTAAATACATGTTGGTACGAATATGTGACGCAACCGTTGTAACTCAAACGGACTGATACCGTTAGAAAGTCAATGAAATGTAGTTTTTGAAACTGTCTCTATTTCTTCAGCGCGCGCTAACGGCTAGGATTGGTCCCACAGTAAAAAATGACTTATTTATCTAAATTTTTAAATAAAGCGCTACCACAGCGCCCAGTGTAATCGCTGAGTTCCAGCAATCATGTCAAATTAAGAAGAATGTTATTTCTTGGAGTCCAATTGTCTCATTTATCACATTTATAAGGTCAAAGTCCAAAATCAGTTCAATTAAGTCCCACAGTCAATCGTTTCACTGTTAAAAGCGATGCAACCTAGTAATATCAGAAAAATATCGCTAAATACATGTTGGTACGAATATGTGACGCAACCGTTGTAACTCAAACGGACTGATACCGTTAGAAAGTCAATGAAATGTAGTTTTTGAAACTGTCTCTATTTCTTCAGCGCGCGCTAACGGCTAGGATTGGTCCCACAGTAAAAAATGACTTATTTATCTAAATTTTTAAATAAAGCGCTACCACAGCGCCCAGTGTAATGCTGAGTTCCAGCAATCATGTCAAATTAAGAAGAATGTTATTTCTTGGAGTCCAATTGTCTCATTTATCACATTTATAAGGTCAAAGTCCAAAATCAGTTCAATTAAGTCCCACAGTCAATCGTTTCACTGTTAAAAGCGATGCAACCTAGTAATATCAGAAAAATATCGCTAAATACATGTTGGTACGAATATGTGACGCAACCGTTGTAACTCAAACGGACTGATACCGTTAGAAAGTCAATGAAATGTAGTTTTTGAAACTGTCTCTATTTCTTCAGCGCGCGCTAACGGCTAGGATTGGTCCCACAGTAAAAAATGACTTATTTATCTAAATTTTTAAATAAAGCGCTACCACAGCGCCCAGTGTAATCGCTGAGTTCCAGCAATCATGTCAAATTAAGAAGAATGTTATTTCTTGGAGTCCAATTGTCTCATTTATCACATTTATAAGGTCAAAGTCCAAAATCAGTTCAATTAAGTCCCACAGTCAATCGTTTCACTGTTAAAAGCGATGCAACCTAGTAATATCAGAAAAATATCGCTAAATACATGTTGGTACGAATATGTGACGCAACCGTTGTAACTCAAACGGACTGATACCGTTAGAAAGTCAATGAAATGTAGTTTTTGAAACTGTCTCTATTTCTTCAGCGCGCGCTAACGGCTAGGATTGGTCCCACAGTAAAAAATGACTTATTTATCTAAATTTTTAAATAAAGCGCTACCACAGCGCCCAGTGTAATGCTGAGTTCCAGCAATCATGTCAAATTAAGAAGAATGTTATTTCTTGGAGTCCAATTGTCTCATTTATCACATTTATAAGGTCAAAGTCCAAAATCAGTTCAATTAAGTCCCACAGTCAATCGTTTCACTGTTAAAAGCGATGCAACCTAGTAATATCAGAAAAATATCGCTAAATACATGTTGGTACGAATATGTGACGCAACCGTTGTAACTCAAACGGACTGATACCGTTAGAAAGTCAATGAAATGTAGTTTTTGAAACTGTCTCTATTTCTTCAGCGCGCGCTAACGGCTAGGATTGGTCCCACAGTAAAAAATGACTTATTTATCTAAATTTTTAAATAAAGCGCTACCACAGCGCCCAGTGTAATGCTGAGTTCCAGCAATCATGTCAAATTAAGAAGAATGTTATTTCTTGGAGTCCAATTGTCTCATTTATCACATTTATAAGGTCAAAGTCCAAAATCAGTTCAATTAAGTCCCACAGTCAATCGTTTCACTGTTAAAAGCGATGCAACCTAGTAATATCAGAAAAATATCGCTAAATACATGTTGGTACGAATATGTGACGCAACCGTTGTAACTCAAACGGACTGATACCGTTAGAAAGTCAATGAAATGTAGTTTTTGAAACTGTCTCTATTTCTTCAGCGCGCGCTAACGGCTAGGATTGGTCCCACAGTAAAAAATGACTTATTTATCTAAATTTTTAAATAAAGCGCTACCACAGCGCCCAGTGTAATCGCTGAGTTCCAGCAATCATGTCAAATTAAGAAGAATGTTATTTCTTGGAGTCCAATTGTCTCATTTATCACATTTATAAGGTCAAAGTCCAAAATCAGTTCAATTAAGTCCCACAGTCAATCGTTTCACTGTTAAAAGCGATGCAACCTAGTAATATCAGAAAAATATCGCTAAATACATGTTGGTACGAATATGTGACGCAACCGTTGTAACTCAAACGGACTGATACCGTTAGAAAGTCAATGAAATGTAGTTTTTGAAACTGTCTCTATTTCTTCAGCGCGCGCTAACGGCTAGGATTGGTCCCACAGTAAAAAATGACTTATTTATCTAAATTTTTAAATAAAGCGCTACCACAGCGCCCAGTGTAATCGCTGAGTTCCAGCAATCATGTCAAATTAAGAAGAATGTTATTTCTTGGAGTCCAATTGTCTCATTTATCACATTTATAAGGTCAAAGTCCAAAATCAGTTCAATTAAGTCCCACAGTCAATCGTTTCACTGTTAAAAGCGATGCAACCTAGTAATATCAGAAAAATATCGCTAAATACATGTTGGTACGAATATGTGACGCAACCGTTGTAACTCAAACGGACTGATACCGTTAGAAAGTCAATGAAATGTAGTTTTTGAAACTGTCTCTATTTCTTCAGCGCGCGCTAACGGCTAGGATTGGTCCCACAGTAAAAAATGACTTATTTATCTAAATTTTTAAATAAAGCGCTACCACAGCGCCCAGTGTAATGCTGAGTTCCAGCAATCATGTCAAATTAAGAAGAATGTTATTTCTTGGAGTCCAATTGTCTCATTTATCACATTTATAAGGTCAAAGTCCAAAATCAGTTCAATTAAGTCCCACAGTCAATCGTTTCACTGTTAAAAGCGATGCAACCTAGTAATATCAGAAAAATATCGCTAAATACATGTTGGTACGAATATGTGACGCAACCGTTGTAACTCAAACGGACTGATACCGTTAGAAAGTCAATGAAATGTAGTTTTTGAAACTGTCTCTATTTCTTCAGCGCGCGCTAACGGCTAGGATTGGTCCCACAGTAAAAAATGACTTATTTATCTAAATTTTTAAATAAAGCGCTACCACAGCGCCCAGTGTAATCGCTGAGTTCCAGCAATCATGTCAAATTAAGAAGAATGTTATTTCTTGGAGTCCAATTGTCTCATTTATCACATTTATAAGGTCAAAGTCCAAAATCAGTTCAATTAAGTCCCACAGTCAATCGTTTCACTGTTAAAAGCGATGCAACCTAGTAATATCAGAAAAATATCGCTAAATACATGTTGGTACGAATATGTGACGCAACCGTTGTAACTCAAACGGACTGATACCGTTAGAAAGTCAATGAAATGTAGTTTTTGAAACTGTCTCTATTTCTTCAGCGCGCGCTAACGGCTAGGATTGGTCCCACAGTAAAAAATGACTTATTTATCTAAATTTTTAAATAAAGCGCTACCACAGCGCCCAGTGTAATCGCTGAGTTCCAGCAATCATGTCAAATTAAGAAGAATGTTATTTCTTGGAGTCCAATTGTCTCATTTATCACATTTATAAGGTCAAAGTCCAAAATCAGTTCAATTAAGTCCCACAGTCAATCGTTTCACTGTTAAAAGCGATGCAACCTAGTAATATCAGAAAAATATCGCTAAATACATGTTGGTACGAATATGTGACGCAACCGTTGTAACTCAAACGGACTGATACCGTTAGAAAGTCAATGAAATGTAGTTTTTGAAACTGTCTCTATTTCTTCAGCGCGCGCTAACGGCTAGGATTGGTCCCACAGTAAAAAATGACTTATTTATCTAAATTTTTAAATAAAGCGCTACCACAGCGCCCAGTGTAATGCTGAGTTCCAGCAATCATGTCAAATTAAGAAGAATGTTATTTCTTGGAGTCCAATTGTCTCATTTATCACATTTATAAGGTCAAAGTCCAAAATCAGTTCAATTAAGTCCCACAGTCAATCGTTTCACTGTTAAAAGCGATGCAACCTAGTAATATCAGAAAAATATCGCTAAATACATGTTGGTACGAATATGTGACGCAACCGTTGTAACTCAAACGGACTGATACCGTTAGAAAGTCAATGAAATGTAGTTTTTGAAACTGTCTCTATTTCTTCAGCGCGCGCTAACGGCTAGGATTGGTCCCACAGTAAAAAATGACTTATTTATCTAAATTTTTAAATAAAGCGCTACCACAGCGCCCAGTGTAATCGCTGAGTTCCAGCAATCATGTCAAATTAAGAAGAATGTTATTTCTTGGAGTCCAATTGTCTCATTTATCACATTTATAAGGTCAAAGTCCAAAATCAGTTCAATTAAGTCCCACAGTCAATCGTTTCACTGTTAAAAGCGATGCAACCTAGTAATATCAGAAAAATATCGCTAAATACATGTTGGTACGAATATGTGACGCAACCGTTGTAACTCAAACGGACTGATACCGTTAGAAAGTCAATGAAATGTAGTTTTTGAAACTGTCTCTATTTCTTCAGCGCGCGCTAACGGCTAGGATTGGTCCCACAGTAAAAAATGACTTATTTATCTAAATTTTTAAATAAAGCGCTACCACAGCGCCCAGTGTAATGCTGAGTTCCAGCAATCATGTCAAATTAAGAAGAATGTTATTTCTTGGAGTCCAATTGTCTCATTTATCACATTTATAAGGTCAAAGTCCAAAATCAGTTCAATTAAGTCCCACAGTCAATCGTTTCACTGTTAAAAGCGATGCAACCTAGTAATATCAGAAAAATATCGCTAAATACATGTTGGTACGAATATGTGACGCAACCGTTGTAACTCAAACGGACTGATACCGTTAGAAAGTCAATGAAATGTAGTTTTTGAAACTGTCTCTATTTCTTCAGCGCGCGCTAACGGCTAGGATTGGTCCGTAAAAAATGACTTATTTATCTAAATTTTTAAATAAAGCGCTACCACAGCGCCCAGTGTAATCGCTGAGTTCCAGCAATCATGTCAAATTAAGAAGAATGTTATTTCTTGGAGTCCAATTGTCTCATTTATCACATTTATAAGGTCAAAGTCCAAAATCAGTTCAATTAAGTCCCACAGTCAATCGTTTCACTGTTAAAAGCGATGCAACCTAGTAATATCAGAAAAATATCGCTAAATACATGTTGGTACGAATATGTGACGCAACCGTTGTAACTCAAACGGACTGATACCGTTAGAAAGTCAATGAAATGTAGTTTTTGAAACTGTCTCTATTTCTTCAGCGCGCGCTAACGGCTAGGATTGGTCCCACAGTAAAAAATGACTTATTTATCTAAATTTTTAAATAAAGCGCTACCACAGCGCCCAGTGTAATGCTGAGTTCCAGCAATCATGTCAAATTAAGAAGAATGTTATTTCTTGGAGTCCAATTGTCTCATTTATCACATTTATAAGGTCAAAGTCCAAAATCAGTTCAATTAAGTCCCACAGTCAATCGTTTCACTGTTAAAAGCGATGCAACCTAGTAATATCAGAAAAATATCGCTAAATACATGTTGGTACGAATATGTGACGCAACCGTTGTAACTCAAACGGACTGATACCGTTAGAAAGTCAATGAAATGTAGTTTTTGAAACTGTCTCTATTTCTTCAGCGCGCGCTAACGGCTAGGATTGGTCCCACAGTAAAAAATGACTTATTTATCTAAATTTTTAAATAAAGCGCTACCACAGCGCCCAGTGTAATCGCTGAGTTCCAGCAATCATGTCAAATTAAGAAGAATGTTATTTCTTGGAGTCCAATTGTCTCATTTATCACATTTATAAGGTCAAAGTCCAAAATCAGTTCAATTAAGTCCCACAGTCAATCGTTTCACTGTTAAAAGCGATGCAACCTAGTAATATCAGAAAAATATCGCTAAATACATGTTGGTACGAATATGTGACGCAACCGTTGTAACTCAAACGGACTGATACCGTTAGAAAGTCAATGAAATGTAGTTTTTGAAACTGTCTCTATTTCTTCAGCGCGCGCTAACGGCTAGGATTGGTCCCACAGTAAAAAATGACTTATTTATCTAAATTTTTAAATAAAGCGCTACCACAGCGCCCAGTGTAATCGCTGAGTTCCAGCAATCATGTCAAATTAAGAAGAATGTTATTTCTTGGAGTCCAATTGTCTCATTTATCACATTTATAAGGTCAAAGTCCAAAATCAGTTCAATTAAGTCCCACAGTCAATCGTTTCACTGTTAAAAGCGATGCAACCTAGTAATATCAGAAAAATATCGCTAAATACATGTTGGTACGAATATGTGACGCAACCGTTGTAACTCAAACGGACTGATACCGTTAGAAAGTCAATGAAATGTAGTTTTTGAAACTGTCTCTATTTCTTCAGCGCGCGCTAACGGCTAGGATTGGTCCCACAGTAAAAAATGACTTATTTATCTAAATTTTTAAATAAAGCGCTACCACAGCGCCCAGTGTAATCGCTGAGTTCCAGCAATCATGTCAAATTAAGAAGAATGTTATTTCTTGGAGTCCAATTGTCTCATTTATCACATTTATAAGGTCAAAGTCCAAAATCAGTTCAATTAAGTCCCACAGTCAATCGTTTCACTGTTAAAAGCGATGCAACCTAGTAATATCAGAAAAATATCGCTAAATACATGTTGGTACGAATATGTGACGCAACCGTTGTAACTCAAACGGACTGATACCGTTAGAAAGTCAATGAAATGTAGTTTTTGAAACTGTCTCTATTTCTTCAGCGCGCGCTAACGGCTAGGATTGGTCCCACAGTAAAAAATGACTTATTTATCTAAATTTTTAAATAAAGCGCTACCACAGCGCCCAGTGTAATCGCTGAGTTCCAGCAATCATGTCAAATTAAGAAGAATGTTATTTCTTGGAGTCCAATTGTCTCATTTATCACATTTATAAGGTCAAAGTCCAAAATCAGTTCAATTAAGTCCCACAGTCAATCGTTTCACTGTTAAAAGCGATGCAACCTAGTAATATCAGAAAAATATCGCTAAATACATGTTGGTACGAATATGTGACGCAACCGTTGTAACTCAAACGGACTGATACCGTTAGAAAGTCAATGAAATGTAGTTTTTGAAACTGTCTCTATTTCTTCAGCGCGCGCTAACGGCTAGGATTGGTCCCACAGTAAAAAATGACTTATTTATCTAAATTTTTAAATAAAGCGCTACCACAGCGCCCAGTGTAATCGCTGAGTTCCAGCAATCATGTCAAATTAAGAAGAATGTTATTTCTTGGAGTCCAATTGTCTCATTTATCACATTTATAAGGTCAAAGTCCAAAATCAGTTCAATTAAGTCCCACAGTCAATCGTTTCACTGTTAAAAGCGATGCAACCTAGTAATATCAGAAAAATATCGCTAAATACATGTTGGTACGAATATGTGACGCAACCGTTGTAACTCAAACGGACTGATACCGTTAGAAAGTCAATGAAATGTAGTTTTTGAAACTGTCTCTATTTCTTCAGCGCGCGCTAACGGCTAGGATTGGTCCCACAGTAAAAAATGACTTATTTATCTAAATTTTTAAATAAAGCGCTACCACAGCGCCCAGTGTAATCGCTGAGTTCCAGCAATCATGTCAAATTAAGAAGAATGTTATTTCTTGGAGTCCAATTGTCTCATTTATCACATTTATAAGGTCAAAGTCCAAAATCAGTTCAATTAAGTCCCACAGTCAATCGTTTCACTGTTAAAAGCGATGCAACCTAGTAATATCAGAAAAATATCGCTAAATACATGTTGGTACGAATATGTGACGCAACCGTTGTAACTCAAACGGACTGATACCGTTAGAAAGTCAATGAAATGTAGTTTTTGAAACTGTCTCTATTTCTTCAGCGCGCGCTAACGGCTAGGATTGGTCCCACAGTAAAAAATGACTTATTTATCTAAATTTTTAAATAAAGCGCTACCACAGCGCCCAGTGTAATCGCTGAGTTCCAGCAATCATGTCAAATTAAGAAGAATGTTATTTCTTGGAGTCCAATTGTCTCATTTATCACATTTATAAGGTCAAAGTCCAAAATCAGTTCAATTAAGTCCCACAGTCAATCGTTTCACTGTTAAAAGCGATGCAACCTAGTAATATCAGAAAAATATCGCTAAATACATGTTGGTACGAATATGTGACGCAACCGTTGTAACTCAAACGGATGATACCGTTAGAAAGTCAATGAAATGTAGTTTTTGAAACTGTCTCTATTTCTTCAGCGCGCGCTAACGGCTAGGATTGGTCCCACAGTAAAAAATGACTTATTTATCTAAATTTTTAAATAAAGCGCTACCACAGCGCCCAGTGTAATCGCTGAGTTCCAGCAATCATGTCAAATTAAGAAGAATGTTATTTCTTGAGTCCAATTGTCTCATTTATCACATTTATAAGGTCAAAGTCAAAATCAGTTCAATTAAGTCCCACAGTCAATCGTTTCACTGTTAAAAGCGATGCAACCTAGTAATATCAGAAAAAATATCGCTAAATACATGTTGGTACGAATATGTGACGCAACCGTTGTAACTCAAACGGATGATACCGTTAGAAAGTCAATGAAATGTAGTTTTTGAAACTGTCTCTATTTCTTCAGCGCGCGCTAACGGCTAGGATTGGTCCCACAGTAAAAAATGACTTATTTATCTAAATTTTTAAATAAAGCGCTACCACAGCGCCAGTGTAATTGCTGAGTTCCAGCAATCATGTCAAATTAAGAAGAAT